>JAOUQU010410925.1:0-21837 GCA_028566735.1 Ammoglanis amapaensis
GTTGGTTGTTAACCGAATTGGACGCTATCGGGGGCGTTCGTTAACCGAGGCTCCACTGTATAATACAAAATATATTACTTTTACTTTACTACCACTGACATATGGTGGATGTGCAAACCTACGGTCTTGAGGGACAGTTCGTCTATGTACTGGGGAGGGGGGGGGGGGCTGTGCGCTCTAGTCCAACTTGTCATGCTAGTGTACCTAATGCCCGTAGGGCAGGGAGAGTGGTTACGGGACGAGTTGAGCGAGCCAGTTCAACTTGGTCACGACCAAAGGGATCATTCGATAGTCGTGTCTGGCTTGATGCCATCTCTATACCCAGGGGCATCCCAGATAAGTACAAGGCTCAGAACCAAATGGCGACGGGATTCGCCAGCTCTTTCTTCTGGTGGGTGCCCATAAACCGAAATGCAGATTGGATAAACTACATCTACTATAATCAACAGTGATTCGTAAATGTTACAAGGGATGCCGTTAGAGGTATTCACGAACAATTGGATAAGACCAGCCTCATGTATTGCCAAATAGAATTGCTCTGGATTTCATGTTGGCAGAGAAGGGGGGGGTCTGTAAAATGTTTGGGAAAATTGTTGTACCTTCATTCCAAATAATAACTCACCAGATGACACAAATACTAGAACATTAGAAGGGTTAACCGCGTTAAGCAATGCATTAGCTGAAAATAGTGGAATAACTAACCCATTTAACGATTGGATGAATAAGCTATTCGGTCAGTGGAAAGGAGTATTTTTGAGCATCTTAGCATATATATCTGTTGGAATGGCCGTAATGGTAGTATGTGGGTGTTGTTGCATTTCTTGTCTACGATCACTGATTACTAGACTTATCGAGACTGTTAGGAAATGGGTTTTTCTGGAACTCTTACAATGCCACCACACACCAGGACAGGTAGGTTTAACAAAGAAATGTATTACACGGCTGGAACTTAACACAATAAAAACACGGGAAGTCATAAAAACAAAATAACAAGGCATCCAGTCCAAACTCGAGAATAACGTGAAAAACAAAATAAAAACAGCAAACACAACCAATAATCCAGCCCCGATCGGTAGACTGAGAGTCCATATATAGAGGTGGTTGATTAGTCCCAGATCGGGAACAGGTGCGTTTGATAACGGCTCCAGGTCCTTAGACAAGGGGGCATGGCTGGGAGGCGCGAGCCTCCCATGGTTGGACAGGACTGGGTGGCGCGTTCGTGTGTGAGGAAACACCGTTTCTCACAGTTCCCCGCCCCTAAAATCTCTCCCCCTCCATTGAGGGAGCTTGAAGGGACCGGGCCTGGACGGAACTGGACGGGACTCGACTTGGGCAGTACTTGGACAGGGCATGACATGGCATGGACAGGACCAGGACAGGACCAGGACAGGACACGACATTAACAGGACTGGATATGACATGGACACGACTGGGCATGACAGCATACTGACAGACCGGACTGGACATGACATGAACGGGACTGAGATACGACTGACAGGACTGGGACTGGACACGACGTAGACATGACTGAACACTACATAGACAAGGCTAAGACGGGGCACGACTGGAACAGGAATGGACATGACAAGGACAGGCACTGGACGAGACTTGACATGGACAAGACTAGGAGGAGACACAACATGGTCAGGACTGGATATGACATGGACACGACTGGACAAGACAGGATACCGACAGACAGGACACGACGGACAGGACTGGACATGACAAGGACAGGACTGGGACCGGACACGACAGGGACGGGACTGGGACTAGACATGACATAGACAGGGACTGGACATGACAGGGACAGGACACAACTGGGACAGGACTAGACATAACATTGGCAGGGACTGGACATGACAGGGACAGGACTGGACATGACAAGGACAGGACTGGGACCGGGCACGACTTGAAATGACACAGACTTGACACAGACGTCGTCAGGACAGCGGACGTCGTCGACATGATACAGACAGACCGACTTCGTCAGGGATGAGGGCAACCTTGGGAGAGCGGAACGGGCCTGGAACTGAGGTGCCGGTCCATTCGTCAAAGGCACGGCAGGCAGGTGATCCGAAGCAGCTCAACGCACCCGTCTTACCGGAAGCGGCCGCAAACAGGCGGGCGGACGTCATCAGGACAGCGGACGTTATCGAAGAACGGAACGGGCCTGGAACTGGGGCGCTGGCCCTTACGTCATCAGCGCCGCAGGCAGGACTCCGAACCAGCTTTCCTCGCTCGTCTCTCGGAGTGCGGGCGCAATCAGGCGGGCGGACGTCGTCAAGGCAGCGGACGCGAGGTTCAGGAGACCAGAAGGGCGGATGGCTTCAGGACAGAAGGTGCATCCGTACATGGTGTGTGTGGCGGTTCCATAGTGGCTGGATTCTTCTGTTAGGAAATGGGTTTTTCTGGAACTTATACAATGCCACCACACACCATGAGACACACCAGGACAGGTAGGTTTAACAAATAAATTTATTACACGGCTGGAACTTAACACAACAAATACACGGGAAGTCACAAAAACAAAATAACAAGGCGTCCAGTCCAAACTCGAGAATACCGGAAAAAACTAAATAAAAACAGCAAACACAACCAAGAATCCAGCCCCGATCGGTGGGCTGAGAGTCCATATATAGCGGTGGGTGATTAGTCCCAGATCGGGAACAGGTGCGTTTGATAATGGCTCCAGGTACTTAGACAAGGGGGCGTGGCTGGGAGGCGCGAGCCTCCCATGGTTGGACAGGACTGGGAGGCGCGTTCGTGTGTGAGAAAACACCGTTCCTCACAATCAGATCTGCCAGTTTGGGCATCCAGTGGCAGATCTGATTGTTTTGCTGCCTCTAACATCTGTAATTCCCTTCCTCTATGACTGTCCTTGTCTGCCCTCTTTTATATCTCATTTTATATGTCATCGCTGCATTTCACCCCTAAATATTGTTATTCTTTCTCGTATTATGACTGCAATAAGCAAGACTGTGTATTGGCACAAAGTCTTCAGACATTAGCTACAGATTAGTTGGCTTTTTTAAATTTAATGTATTTAATGTCAATACTGAAGATGTTATTTACATGTTCTTGGCTCATCATTACAATGTACTGACTGGAGAATCCATGTTTTTTTCCTTTCAGACTAATTTTCTGAATATGTTTTGTTTATGCAGACTTTTTCTACCCATAAATCTTTGTCTTTGCCATCAGATCCACTAAACCACGAACTTTGCATCAAGATCACCCAAAACATGGTGGGATGCAATTTTTTCAGTTATGGAATTAACCAACATGGCTGTATTGATTTGTATTATTTAGTAGACATTGGTTAGAGATTGGTTAAAGCACTGGGCTACTAGTAATCATTCCCTGGTTCACGCGCCATTGCTGCCCAATGGGTCCTTGAGCAAAGCTTTTATCTTTCTTCAATTAAATTAAAACTTTAGACACATAATGTTTTTGTGTATCTCTCTCTGTATCTCTGGCTCTCAGTGTGATTGTTTACAGTTCTGTTATAATTCTGACACCCGAGTTTCAATATTTTCTCTATGGTGATCTGTCTTCTCAGAAACTTGGTAAAAGTTTAAATAGTTTGTTGCTTGAGGAAGAGAAAAGAACTTACTATGTGTTGCAGTGCCATGAATGTGTTCATTTATCGTGAGCCTTTTCCAGAGTCTAGACATTGAAATCTGTTGCCTTAAAGCTTTCTCGTGAATGTGATTAAATCACTGCTGCTGGCAACACTGGATCTAGTTAATTTACTGACAAACTAAAATGCTCTGATTGTTGCCGATTGCTCAAGTAATCATGTAAAGAGCAAAGGAATAAACTAAACAAGATTTAACACATTAAAAAATATTCCAGTCTAGTAGTTGAGTTATCCAAGTATGTCTGTGCTCACTCAATATCATTTAACAATCCATTAAGCCTGTTAAAACGGGAATGATTATTTTTTGCTAAAAGAAACAGAAGCGCTGAAGAAGTGCGACTACCTGTTCCAAGTCCCAAGGACTGAAGAAAGCATGTTGAGACTAAAGGATTAAAGCAAAAAAAAAGTTCAGACTCATATGTATTTCTACACCAAATCATATTAATCAATCATCAACCCATCATGCCAAACATTTAAGAGCTTTTATTTAGGCTGGAACAAACAGTTAAACCCTGTTCATTGGTAGGCACAAAAAAGAAATTAAAAACAGACACATATAAAACAAGCTTAAGTAAACAGGGAAAGCAGTAAATATATTTGACTTACATTACATCTAGCTAGCCAACTAATTTTATCATTAAAAGTTTCCATCACCTGCTGCTGCTGAATTTATAAATCGGGATGATCTGGTTTAAGCTCCTTTATCCTTTTTTTCCTCTGAGATGAAACTGAATTGTCTGAAATGCCTCTCCAGCATGCAAATAAATGTGAACAATTTTGACAAACCACAGCTGATTCATCAATAAAAGATTTTACTCAAATTACCTTTTAAAAATTAATGCCAATCTTGACACACAATCCCAGGCTATCTGCCCCACTTATTCCTACTTTTCTTTCTACCTGTTTCTAGTCGTATCCCCCCCTTGGGTGCTTTGTTGCCTGCTACCAATCCCCTCCAGATTTTCTTTGCAGTGGTTCTACCGAGTGGCTTGCCAGATCTTTTTCTAACCCATAGTGCTCTGGGAAACTGTGTGTCTACGGGACAGTTTCAGATCTCCAATCAACCTAATGCATGTTTTTGGGGAGCTGTGGGAGGAAACTCGGAGTAGAAATGGAAGGAAACTGCTGCTGACCTTGGTTCTATTATTGCTAACTCTCAAGACTTACTCAAACTGAGCATATGTAGATCTATATCTGTAGTATCTGTGTCTTGTTTTCACTGTCTCCAGCAGCTGCGAGATATACTGCAGTCAATATGGCTCCAAAACCTATCGAAAGATTTTCCTGAGACATTCCCAACCTGTCTAGCTGAAATCTGTGCTCAACACATCATTTACTTAAGATAGTCGCTGGTGGTCATAATAATGAACTCAACTAGGACTAGTCGGCCTCATTACTTCAGTCAGATGGGCATTTTTCATCTTGCTCTGGCTGCTACTAATGCATAACTACTGCAGGAGGTGGAGAAATCCTGAGAGAGAAGACTTTGAAAAAGTCCGAGCACAGCCATGGTGTGGATAACAACAACGCACAGTAAAATTAAGTACATCTTAATAAGGGCAATGACTAAGCAGGTTAACAAATGAATAAATATGAATGATTAATACAATATGTTATTGTATTATTGATTCAGTATTATCTTTTTGTCCATTATATTTAATTAAACTTATAAAGTCATCCTTCCATCCACCCATCGAATAACATGTGCCCAGACATCCCTCTCCCTAGCCACCTCCTCCTGCTCCACCTCCACCAAGGGGATTCTGAGGCATTCCCAGGCCAGCTGTGCAATGTCCTGTGTCTTCCACAAGGTCTCCTCCTATTTAAATTTACCTGCTCTTGGAGACGTCAACGAGGAATCGAGACCAGATGCCCGAACCACCTCAACTGGCTCCTCTCCACTCTCGATACGGAGGAATAGCGGGCGGTTCTATTCTGAGTCCCTCTCTGATCTCTTGAAATGTTTAATAATATAAACCCGAAATAAATAAAAATAGATTTGTTCCATAATATCTCGTTTATTTTTGTTCCACTTAAAATGAATAATGCAGCGAAATCTTTTCATTCAAAATCAGAGTTCCGTTCAGCCCACACACCACGTAATGACAGGTTGTCATATTACTGTGTGGGCAGTATTGATGAATGATGGAATGAATTTTTGTGCTTCAAATTAGATTCACACACACCTGCATTTGTGTTTGAGACCGCTGCAGGCTTCATGTGATAATGAAATCGTATACTGACATGTAAGATGTCCTTACTTTCTTTTCGCCTTTGCGCCAGGTATCGTTTCAGTCTTGGCTTTCCAGGTTCCGAAGCTGCTGGGGTGCTTTCATTCGTCAGGACGACAGCTTTTGATCGAAGGTGACTTTGGGCTTTGCATCAGCGCATATAGGGCGTTCTCTATAACCCACATTAGCTGCCAATGAGTAATAAGTCAGGGAGTGATAGAGTCCATGTCTCATCCTACTTCTATATTAGGAATGTTATATTCCATCGCTAACTCTCACTGCTGTTAGTGCATAGATAAATGAGATCAGATTCAATCAAGTGATGTTTCATTGATTAACTGTGGGGGAAATCAAAAACAAATGATCTCAAAAGTCTTATTGAGTCTTATTAAGACTCGAATTATTTCCAGTTTCTGGTACAACACATCTCCACACATCTCGCTACAGTTCCCATTTCTATTTCTACCAATTTACCCGAGTCTTCATGCAATGTTTTGCTCTTTATTTGTGAGAAAGGAAATTCTAATAATTAAAACCTTTTTTAATAACCAGCTACGAATATCCTGAACCGAGACTTGCAAAATGTCAAAATGTAAGGTCTGTGTTTAGAAATGTAACATTTTACACTCAGATAGCATTCAAGTGTCACACTAGTACTGGTTAATTTGCACAAAGATGCAGTCTCAGGAATCCTGTGGCAAAACTTGGACTGCCATTAGTTTTAACTACCATTTACAACTAATTAAATTCATGTCCAGGATCCACTGTATGAATGTTCATGGTATTTTTTGGCACCGCTATTTTGTCTATTCAAGTGTTCTATTTGTCTGCAATATTTTTAGTAAGCTTCTCATCTGTAGATAATTGCATTATTATAAACTCTTTCTTCTTTTGACTAGTCTTGTGTTGATAAGTTTGTGTTCACAGATATACCAGATGGGATTCAACAAACCAATGTGACATGTCACATGGCTAGAAATGCCAAATCTTGTTAGAAAGAGCAGGAACCAAAACTTTTTCCTGGCTTCCTCGTTCTTTAGACTTGAGCCCAATTGATCAATTTTATGGCCAAGCACTCCCCTCAGCTGTGGGATAGACTGCAGTCAGCCTGGCTCTATATACCTGTGATAACATTCCAGGACATCACTGAATCACTCAATATTTACCTGCTGTCAACTTTGTATAGTCCTGCAAAATATTGGATGACATTCTGTGGCACGTATGCACTAGTAAGGACTAGTAGACCTTGAGACCTTGAAGCTTGTGCACTCACTCGGTTGTTCTTTCATCACTTCTCTGTGTACATTTTTCTATTCAGCTCATAATCCTAAAATGATTCCCAGAAATGTAATAAGAACTAGTCCATACCTCGTCTCGCTGTAGATCAATACCAAATGACTCAGTCGTTTACATATTCATGTTTAGCCTTTTTAAAATGGAGCAGAGATCTACATATGACCTTTTCCAAAAGAAACGGGCACGATCCTGATTATGATGTACAGCTTTGTGTTTGATAGCACAGTAGTTGATCAAAAATGCCTTGATTGTATAATTCTAGTACATTTTTTATTTGCAAATTACAAGGTGACAAGGTGTCTTTTAAAATATTTAATTTCTAACTCAATTACTCAATTATCTTTAACTTTTTGAAAATCAGCTTGCCACTCGAGTAGTAAAGGGACTTGGTTGTTAACACGGTCACCTCGGCAGTTCCCTGGTTCGATTCTCGGTTAAGGCAAACAGGGCTTTCTGTGCATAGCTTACATGTTCTCCCGGTGCCTCCATGGGTTTCCTCCTACAGTCCAAAAACATGCAAACGGGGTATTTGGAGAAATACCCAATTATAGTAAAATGGTTCCATGTTTGTGTTTATCTCTGTACCTTGTAACCGATTGGTGACCTGTTCGGGTAATTGGTGTATTCGCCCGGTGTGTGCTCCAACAGGACCCTAAATATTAAGTAAGCAGCGGTAAAACTAGATAACGGATTGATGGATGGAACATGCCACTAGAAAATAACATTAGTTTCTTTGCTGGGTGTTAGACTACATTCTTGTCAATTCTGCAATATCTACAGGACACACAGAGGACTGAAATTACCTTTCTCTCAGACCCAAGAAAATTATTTGTATATAATCATATATAATTCTAGTGGCATGTTCTTGATAGGTAACACAGTCAGTAATGTGTCCAAATTCTTGTTCCTGCAAGAGCCTCAGTCACAGTCGCCCTCGGCTTGCTCAACAGGGGTTTCTGTTCGTCCTGTATTTTGTAAAGTTGCTTTAAAAGAATGTCTAATAAGAAAAGCTCTATATAAATAAAGTTGACTTAACTCATTATCACTTAAAAACGTTCATGTAGGTTTTCCAGCTCTTTTCAGTTTAGTACACTATGTGTGTAACTGATTTAATATCTCAACAAAAGAATACTTTAGCCCGGTGATCTCTGATAGAAACTTTAGACTTGGTAGTGGTCAGAGGTGCTAATATGTCAGAGCTCTGAAACTTAGAGGCTTCATCAGCACACCATAAGCAAAACTTTGTGATTGACACCCACCTGGGTTTCGTTGTCTTTTTTTGTGGAATCCAAATATAAAGCTGCAGCTATGTCACCGAGCCAACGCGGGCCTCCAATCAGATGTCTTCCAGCTGCCAGGATGTTGGAGAACATGTAAGAGATTTCAAGTTGTAATGTGTTCCTGCTGCTCTGGGCATGTCACTTGGTCTGATTTGTGAAAAGCTAAGCTTTTTTGTGCCCTTTCTTTCTTTAACTCCCTTTGCAGATTCATTCAGAGGGGGACTGACGGCTCCACGATGATATGTGCCACCGGAAAAACTTCCAGAACGTTTCCAAAAAAAGCAATAATGAGGCTCATGCAGGACAGAGAATTTGGACACATTACTGACTGTTACCTAACGTGAGATTATTCTACAGTATAAACTTTCCGAAAAGAAAAAAAGACAGAATAGAACATTTGTGAGTGTATAGCTGTGTCGATGGGTTAAATAATTACTGAAGCTTCTTTTCTTCTTGGATTTCGTGTCGTTCCTCTGAGCTATGAAATGAATTGTTTGCACTGTACTGTGTTTATTGAAAGCGCAATACTGAGGAGGAGAAGAAAGGCTCACGGTCGGTTCCATGCACACATTAGGTGGAAGGCAGTTTTTTTTGTTCGCATGCCCGACTGCATCCGTGAATCAATGCTTTAATCAAAATCTCAAAAATCACTTTATTCAGCGTGTAAGGAGCAAAGCTATTTCGGATGCAGGTGAAAAGGTTGTTAAAACAAGGAAGTGTTAAACGGACGCATCTTTATCAGGTTCATAAAGCCGAGGTGGAGGGCATCACAGTCGGGTTCTTGCTGTCAAAGCAGAATGAAGCAAATTGAGATGACCCTGAGATAAAGGTAGGGCCACTAACGGAAATGAAAATGCCACTTGGGTGTAACCATCACTATACGCCTTGGCTGAGAAAGAAAAGGATAGGAAATCAGCTCTAGGATTTGCCTTGAGTATAGCATAAATATAGAATGTTCCATCATTAATGCTGTTTCTATTTGTAGAAATTTGCTGCAGGCTTGCAGATACTTCTGCCTAGCAATAGTTTCCTGATTACAGAGTAAACCACTGCTCGCCTACATAAGGTTGTGCTTTAACCAAAGTTTTATGAAGTTCTGAGTAGAGTCACAGTCTGACCCCACAAATGCTATTTCGACTGATTGGCCACAGATTTCAATCAAAGATACCCTTCAAACATCTTGTAAAAAGCCTCCAGTAAAGTGCAGGCAAATAGTCAAAAAAGCCTCTAGTTTCAGATGTCCATGTTCAATAACATCATGGCAACTGCCACTGGAGAAATCAGCAAATAAAATAAAAAAAGCACAGGACAGTGTGTGAGTTGTTTCGATGTTTTGAAGCATGTCGTTTCCCGTAATTGTAGCTATATAAAATATCACTGCAGCATAATTTGCATAAGAGTCCTATTATTAATTATGGAATGTATTTTTAAACTAAAATGCATTTCTAGCATTTAGCAGGCACCTTTATCAGAACACCATTTTGAGTTTTTTAAGGCGACTCAAGAGTGACAACTTGGTGGTAGTGGGGCTTGAGCCAAACCACCATCTTATCTCTAACCCAGCACCTTAACCAGTAAGCCATCACTGCCCTGTAATAGCTCAATTTTTTGGGATAGATGAATTAGATACATGGTAAAAATGGATGGATGGATGAATTGGATCAATGGATTGACTAGCTAGATGAATAAACAGCTTGGTTGGATGGTTGGACAATAAGATATTTAGAATATTTACCCGGGGCATTTAACACACACAGGACTGTTTTTTTCCTCGCCTTTAATCTGTGCAGTGAAACATATTTACAGACACTAGTGAACACTCACTATTGGGCAACAGTGAGCACACATGCCCAGAGCCGTGGGCAAATCTAGGGAGCGGTTAAGGGTTAAGTTGCTCAAGGGAACTTCAATCGTGACTTGTTAGCTCTAGGAATCCAACTAGAAACCTTTCGATGACATGTTTTCCAGTTTTATAATATTCAAATCATGGGTGCTCCAATACCCCCAGGTATTATTCATATGTACCTATAAAGAAATCTTAAGTGCATTAAGAAAAAATATATTAAAGTAAAGAACATTGCAGAGAGCAAGTATTATAGCATCGTCTAGCTTAATAAAACAGTATAATTTACTAGAATAAAGTAGTTATTTGTAGTAAACAAGGCCTAGTAGTTAGAGTGCACAGCTCCAAAAACATCCACTGATAGGTTGCTACCATTGTGCAAGGTCCTTAACCCTAATTGTAAATCTCCTAGAATATAGGTTAATGTTGAAAATGTAAATGTACAATATTATGTAAGTGTGAGTAAATAAATAGAAACAAAATACATATTCTGCACAATAAACTTTGATGTTTGTTCAAATATTACTACATGTTAACATATAATGAATAATGTTAATACAATGAGTAATATATAATGTATATGCTGTAGCAGAGTGGCAGTTTATGTTCACAGATTCGTCCTGATAGTCCTGATAATGCATCTTATCTGGTCTGAAAGAGGCTCAGTGCAACTTTATACAGTGTGATCACCGGTGGTACAAACGATCTCCAGTAAAATAAGATTTCTTCTTGTGAACCTATTTGGAAATGATGTGTGTGGGGGGATAAACCAACAGTAATAAAATCACAGCTGCCAAGTAAATAACACCCACTCAACAAATGATAAAACTTCTAGCTCTCCGTCATCCTGCATCCTGTTGCTATGATGCATCAACTTTATTTTTGGTTCGTGTTATGCTACTAATCAATGTGTGTTGATGGGGCGTCATGCATTTAGGCTATTTTTATGTTACGTCTTTGTTTACAGTATGGGGAAAAGAATGTTGACACCTAAACACGGACATATTTGACATATAACTTCTCAGACTTCTGTGGTGCTTTCTATCTAATGCTGGAATAATGAACACTGACCTTATCTAAGCCCAACTAAACATGCTGGTTCCTAGATCTTCATTTTTGGCTTTCATTGACATTCTGGTTGAGTCTTCAATGGATTCTTAAAGGATTTATTGTAATCCAGCCACCACTGGAAAAAATCACTGCTGTTCTGGGAAATGTGTAATTTGAAGATAAAGGCGCTCAGAGTCCGGGACTTTATTTTCAGAGTATCCTACTTGTTCAGTCAGTTCTCTTTTGGAAGGAGGTCAGGACTGCAGGCAGGCCGGTCAGTGCAGTACCTCTACTATCTGCTGTTGTAAGCTCTAAGATCTCAATGTACTTTTTGGCATTAATGCTGCTATTGCAGAAATATAAAAGCCCTTTGCCAAGGGCACAGACACTGCCCCAAATAATGATACACTCTGGCTTTTGGATTTGTTGTTGATGGTCCTTTAAATTGTTTTCCAAATTAAACATGGGATGTTAATTGATCTACAAAATAAATAAACATTTCAGCTATATAATGGCCCCCAGACCGAAGAGAGGTCAACATGTTTCTGGACATAGTTTGCATAAACCCCCTTTTCATTTATAGTAAAGTTTTAGCTGTCATTAGTATACACAACACTGTCTGGTATGAGAAATATTTGCCAACGTAATCTCTTGTACTTGTGGTAATATCCTTGGATTGTTTAATAATATAATGCACTGATGAAGGATAAAGATGCAAATGCATTCAAACGTTTTAAAGGTTCATTGCAATTGAATCAATCTAAATAACTGTAAAGAACAGTGCATGTGAATTTTATTAGCATTTTCCTTAACGTCTGAGTATTGTGCTGGCTTACTGTTTTTTAAATTATGTTGTATACAATTTTATCTGAACACTGGGAGCAAAGGTGGAAAAAAACAGAAAATAGAAATAATCATCTTCTTCATCTTTTTTATTCCACTTGTAAAAGCACTTGTGTTTTTAAAAGTTACAATTTTCGCAACATGCATTTTGACTGGAAGGAAGCAGACAGCCTCAACCTGACAATAATTAATTAGCTGCTTCACTGGTGTAGAATTAATTAGCCTCTCTTCTTATGAAAAAGGTGTGATTGTCATGTACAAGAAGCAGAAAGAGTGGACCATGTGGTGACAGCAGCTTGCGCTAGTGCTGCTGTTTTTCATCCTTCTGAGCATATTTAATTCAGCTTGACTGGGTCCAAAAACCCATGTAGACAATCTGATTACCCAAGCTTCACATTCTGTAAGGGAAGTCTGGGCTATATATTTCTATTTTGTCTGCACATAATAAGTAAATGCTGTATGTTAGAATTTTGCATTCAACAGTAAATTATATTATACAGCCAAAGCCATCATAACTGTAGACTTTGATATAAAATTGTGAAACTCCTTCTTTCCTTCCCATCATTTTTTAGAAACTTTACACCCAACTTAGCAAAGCAAGTCTAACTCTATCATGATGGGAAACGGATCTTAAGCTAGACAAAGTAGTACACCTAACATGTATTTAACATTTATATATGTACATAATTTTTGTTGCAATTCACAAAAGTGTAGTATAATATTGTATAATGCAGTCTGGTTTGAACTAAGTGAGTTTGCTACCATAGTTCCATAGCGACTATCATTTTGGGAATTGAACCCATGTTTGAAAACCTACCGAGCTACAGATGCATTTTATGTCATCCTGACAAGAAATACTCAATATTTGAATGATATTTTGCCTGAATAACAAACATACACTTCCAGCATTTTATCCAAACCTACTGACAGTATACAGTCTAATCGGCAGAGGTCGAGTTTGATCTACCATTCAGAAGCTGAGGCTTACTGGTTGATAGTTTAGAAACCTGTACAAGGTCATTTTAAAGCATAATTCTTTAAAAAGATATAATACACTTTCTTTGAGGTTGTTTCAAGCTTTGTTATGGTTCTGTTGTGTGTGTGTGTGTGTGTGTGTGTGTGTGTGTGTGTGTTCATGTTCTGGGAAGGGAGGGGCTGAGACTGCAGCCTGGTCGCCATAGAAGCTGCTGAGTGATTGGCAGATAGCCGAAAGTCTGGCAATACAAACAGATGTCCTCTCACTATGGCAGGACAGAGAACAGCGTGGCTGCATGCTGCAGGGATGCTGGCACCCTTGGCCAGGTGAGATAAGGCAGACAAGGGTCAGGCTTTCAGTTGTACATAACACTCTTTTTGGCTCGATGACATCATTCATACTGATCACAAAACTGTGCCTTGAGTTCAAGAGTAAGGGGGTAGAAAAAGGACCATTCTAGATTGTTTGGCTTTTACCTTAAATGGCACTAGAATTTATACTGGTTAATCCCGGTATATTTCTGGTATATTTTTATATAAAAGTAATCATCCACCCCTCTTTGTTCACATGAAATGGTATGGTCCGCCATTAAACCTGGCAGGAACAGTACATGCTAGCAGCTGCGAATGAGGGGCATCATATCGCATTTTTTAATTTTTTTATCACAAACAATTTACCGTTAGCATTTTAAATCTGTAAATATTCTACAGATTACAGAAAACGATGGAACTCCATTTTCAGCAATATACAACTAGAAAAAAGAAAGAGAAAATCATCATTAATTAAAATATAACTATTAAGGAAACTGACACCAGATAGACGAATAAAAACTACAGTACGCTTCAGCAGGCAAGTGTGCACTGCGTACAGATTCTACAGTAACATCTGTGTTAAGCGTTTGAAGCCATTAGGCTTTTTTTGTCATTAGACATTCAGAATGTGTCACAAAAGGTGCATTTCTTCTTATAACTACTGCACATTATCGCCTTTGATGGAGAACTAAAGAACCTCCTATACTTCTTATTACCAGTGAAAGCTTCAGGCGTACCAAAGTTCATCTCTGACGAAGCATAGAATCGCCGCAGGAATATTTAAATGTAAATTATTATTATTCGTTAATAGACTGATGGTGCTTGATGCTTCCCAACCGAGTGTGAACAGTTAGCTAGATTTAGAACAAAAGAATGTCTAAATTAGGCATATATACATGTACAAAACAATGTAATCCATAGTCCATTTTGTCTGGAAGCTGGGGTTGGCTAGTGTATGGCACCCTGGGAGCAGACATGATTAGGGGTATTGCTCAAAAGCACAACAGTGGCTGTGCAGATATTATACATCACTTTACTAAAAACTGTAAACACTGTAACTATAAAGTTTAATCAGTCCAAAGTGATACCATTGTTCTAAATGTTATTTAAAATCTTGTTTTTTAGTATTGTATTATTTAATTATTCCTAATTCCTAATTTATTAGCAATTCATCTAATTTATACATATTTTGCCTTTTTTCGGTTCGTGCTGCAAGCATCAAGTTTTAAATATGTTCATGTTTTTGAAGTAAAGTGAGTTGAAGCAGAAATGAATTACATTACCTAGTGAGTTAGTAAGTGAGATATACAATGTATTATGTAGCAAGAGAATGTTATTCTTAAAGATGATGTTGGAAGCATAAGGATTTAGGTGAGTTTGGCAGTTACAGTGGTCAGTATCTATCAAAAGTGCCCCAAAGAAAGGAAACAGAGTTTATCCAGACCGATATATGAGCTACTTTAGCTCAGGGTGCTGAAGACATTAATGCTGGATCTTATAGAAAGATGTCAGAATACACAGTGCATCACAGTTGCAGGGCAGCAACATGGGAAGTGACAGAAGATTATGGGTTTGTATATAGGTGTGTAGGTTATTATATATGTTATAGGTTTGTAAATAATGTATATAGCTTGGTCTGATGCGGGGATGACATATTTTCATTAATAAAACCAAATCGACTAGCTAATAACTAAATAATTGTATATGATTTATTGTACTGATTTATCATGGGCGGATTTTTATAAATGTAAAAGTATTCGAAACTATCCAGCTATCAAACTGTTCATTTTTTGTATATTAGTACTGTATTATCCAAGACAAAACAGGCGATTAAATCCTGGCTTGGAAGCAGCCTGCTGAAACATATCTTGCCTACTTTCATTTTTCTTCTCCACAGCCTGCACTGTCAGGTTTCCATGTATTGCCAGTTTTGGTAAGAAATAAATCTGCCATTGTCTTTTTGAGTGTTTTTCATTGGTTGAGTGGTAAAGGTAAGGACATTTACTCCTTCAAGCCAGGGAACAAAGTCGCAGAGCTCGTGGGACATGTCTACACGGTTCATTTTTTAATTACCCAGGTGAACGTGTGGAATATCCACGGTGTGTCTAGAACCACTGCTCGCAGGAAAAGTAGAGTCCTTTAATTGCAGTCCGACATTTCTGATCCAACTTGGGCAGAATGTGGGTTTTGATTAATGGAGTTGCTCATGGCAACGCTATTGTGGAGGTGGTTTTAGACTGAGATGAATGGTTTGATGCGTTCCTGCTTCCAAATCGATAGAAGAAACCTTATGAAGTCTTCCCAGGTGCAAAGCTGAAGTAAGCAATGGACACATAGAGATGAAAAGAATGGAAATCTGTGAATACATAGAAATTTGTATTATATATATATATATATATATATATATATATTACAAGACACATTCTGTATCTATGGTTGTATATATGGTTGGTGTGCACATAGGATCATGACATCAAATGGACTTAAAAAATCATGGACTTTTAATGGACAACAGTCTGGGCGTCCCTTTTAAATGACAACACAGAAAATACAAAGTTTGTTTTCTCATGTACTCCGGAGTAATAAACATGTAGAGCAGTTCCTTATGAGAGCAAAATGGTCCTGCACGTTCAGCAGTTGCTTCTGGCTTTAACCCTTGAGTGTTGAAATGTTTGTTGTGTTTAAAAGCTGCCCACATCTTTAGTGTTAGCAGGTCAAAACCGACCTGATTTAAATCAAAAGCAGATAAAAACAACAGTTAAATGTTGTTTCTCACGTTACTTAGAATTTTTAGAATACTTTTATACTCCCGTGCTATTACACATACATTTTCCAAATTTAAGCCAGTCCGTGCTGTCAAACACATTTATACACACCAGTGAACAAACATGCTTGGAGTGGTGGGCGGCTCTAGCCACTGTGCCCGGGGAGCAGTTTAGGGGTTCAGTGACTTGCTCATGGGCACTTCAGTTACATCCAATCACAAGCCCAGTTCTCTAACCATCAGGTTACCCCAATAGTTAACTTCACATGTATTTAAATACAGTGGAACCCTGGTTCACGACCACAGTCCGTTCCGAAAGGTCGGTCGGTATCCAAAATGTTCACTATCCAAAACAAATTATTAGAAATAATTGGTTCCAAGCCTCGGTTACTCACTAATATCTGAAAATAACACAATATACAGGTATGCTTTTAAAACGAGAACAGTTAGAATACAGTACACATGAAGTTAAATAAACATAAAAAGCATTTAAACACAAGAAAACATTTAGTAAACAAGATCAAATGTACCGGTTTGTCTGCGGTGTGACAGCGTAAGTAGATGGGGGGGGGATCCATCTACACATTGAGAACGTCTGTCATTGTATAATCGGGGGTGACTTCCCTTCTCGGACACTTTCAGATTAAAAACACTTGTCCAGTGTCTGTTGTTCACTTTGACCTGCCGTATTTCAGCCGTGATCACTGACACACGCACGAGGATCAGAGATGCAGGTCATGTGTTGATGACGTAGTTGATGTAGTGACGTTCACTATCCAAAATTTTGATTATGGTCCCCGTTATGGTGCACCATTTGAAATGTGCATTCTGGCACCTTTTTATCAGCAAATTTTTAGCGAAATGGTTGGTCGTTATCCGAATTGGACGCTATCGGAGGCGTTCATTAACCGAGGTTCCACTGTACATGTAAACTCAATACAATTTTAGTTATTTTATAGGCTTAGACTATGGAGCCTAATAGACTAAGATCTGAGCACAACAACCAAAATGGCTAGTTATTTTATTTTGACCATTTATTTTGTGTGTGTGTGTGTTTCTCTCTCTCTCTCTCTCTTTTGAACAATCACGATTCACCAATTTACTTACTGACCATCACTACTGAATGTTTAGGTTGAGTTTATAGCCACTGACACACTGCCGGCTTCACATCATCATTCAAAATGTTCTTCCCCTTAAAGCTTCTTGGGTGATCCAAAGCTGAGGAAATGAGATAATGTGGCATAACCTTGTGATCACTGACCGGTGCAGTGAATAACACTGATTATCTCTTCATCACAATGCCACTTATTGACAGGATCAGGGATTACTGATGCACATGGAAAGTGAAGGTTGGATGGTCTGATAAAAAGGTGCCATAATGCACATTTGTTTCAAATGGTGCACCATAATGGGGACCAGTACAATAGTTTCAGGTGCAACAATATTAAGAACATTAATGATAATAAGAGAGATCGATCGAGAGATAAATAGCCTGCTGCTTAACAGCTTTTACTTCTTGTCAAGAGCTTTTCTCATTTTGAGTGTCTGTGATAAATAAATGATCTATTATTCTGTTACAAGACCAATTGTGAGGTCAGTACCTATTAAACATGTGCAAATCATTTACCATCCTATCACTTCCTGTTCTTGAAACCAGACCTTTAAATAGGAGAGAATTGGTACTCATGTTATTAGCACCAAGCACACATACTTTCCTCTTCAGGGCCGCCTTTCCTCGGAAACTCTGGAAACTTATCTCCTCCACACAGTGTTAATGGCATGCCAGAGATGTGTGAAAAAAAGGGAAGAAGAGGGGAAGAAGAGTGGTGAAAAAAAGGTGTCTGCAGCTTCTTGCGCAATCACACCTCCCCATGCAAACACTGTCACACTCTTGCATTCCTCACCTCCAATTATCAAGTATAGGGGCCTAAATATAGAGGCCGCAGCACTCCCCCAATGTTGTTGGACTGTGTGGAGACAAAATTTAAGCACACAGCAGCTTAATTAGTCCAGAATTAGGTTTTTTTTTCAGACAAGCACGAAGATGGATAGAAAAGTTTGCTGGCTAGAATCTATTTCCATGTGCTTTCGAAAAGAATTAGGTTCTTGTTTTGTAATTTATTAGAACTGTGTGTTTGTGTGTTTAAGGGTCAATTAAACCATACATCATAAGAGTGAAGCATCATATATAGCACCACATTTTGTAATTGAGTCACATAGTTAGTCATATACTTTTCACCACCTTATTTGTAGCCCATCTTTTAAGTGATGTGTTACAGATATCAAAACGATGGTAGTGGGTGTGTTTGAAAATGTAATGGGCAGCCGTTCTGTCTTAATGCCTGCCTAAGACGCTATAGAGAGTGTTCTATCAAGCCTTCGTCAAATAAACTTATTCGTTGATTTATATTTTTGCCTCATCTTTATGCAAGTTTTATTGTTCAACGTCAAGGTTATATGCACTGCAAAGTAATTTACCGCCACAACGCTAAAAGGGGCGCTAGAGGGTTCTGTCATGTTTGTGATTACCGTCCAGTTTTAGCAACGAGCGAGAAAGGTCTGATCAAAATATTTTATTGTAAACATCAAGGCATTGCAATATGCAGAAAGGAAATACTTCATTTACAATTGTGCACGCTCCATTATTATAGAGATCCCCCTTGTGGTTTGCGTTGATGCAATTACATCACATTTCACTGGTAAGCTACTAAACTAATCCCATAGTGTCATTTAAAGCACACGGATGCTCTAGCATGTTAAATATATCTTCCTTCATGTACCAAAACTGCTTAAACTACACTGATATACCAGCATTCTAAAACAACAATAAATTTGTGTACTTTGGTGAAAACAAGTTCGTTTGTTTGCCCTGCTTGGCTGCTATTTTTGTTAATGTTTAAACCATTTATAATTAAATGTGTCTTAATAGTAAGGATTTTGAGGCATTTAGGATTTCGAGCAGTCTACTAATGTCTACCTCTTTGAATGACAACATACAGCTTGCTAGATTTTCTAACACAAAAAAAATGATTGGGTACAACGTTAAACACATTATATGGTCGAAGTTATTTGACCGGATCTGGTGGTTGACGGGCACTTCAATTCATTGCAGAGCTCGGGTCAGGGTCAGAGTGCCTCCACCTCAAACACATCAAATCATTTCTTTATGAATCTTTTTTTTGTGCGCAGGGACACAATCATGAAAGGGGAAACACCATCCCAAAGTGTGATCACAAAAGTCATAAAGTCATCCACAGCTGCATGACTATAATCATTTTGTGTCAACAGTTAGATTTGATATTTGAAGTCAAGTCAATTTTATTTGTATAGCAAAATAAAACTGGCCTGACTATTAGATATTTAAAATGAAATATCAAATTTCAGCAAATCCATAAAAAAGCTGTACATATTCTTGCTTTATACATAATTTCAAGGCATTTTTGCTCTATAATTAATTAAAAGAATTAGCAATTAAAACATATATGCAGATTGTGTCATTTTGAGATTTTGTGTAAAGATTAAACATTTTACTTTAATTAATAAAAGCTGTTACAGTGGCAAAGCATTGGCAACTAACTCCATATTTTAAATCTCCATCTGGATTTTTCTTTTCAGGCTTTCACACATTTTTGAACATTGTTTTTTATATTTTGATCCAATTAAATAGTTATTTTCATGGCATGTGTGGTCTATTATTATAAGATTTCCAGTTTACCACCCACACAGAAATCTAATATATAACATAGAGTATATGATAGTGTGTATGTATGTATGACAAATAAGTAATGTTCGTCTTTGTTTTATCTGTAAGGTGAAATATTGTTATAATTACTTTTGTCATGTATTATATTTTTGCAGTTTTGTCAGTTTCTTAAACTGTAAAAGTGTTTATATAATAATAATAATAATAATAATAATAATAATACATTTTATTTATAAGCGCCGTTCAAGACACCCAAGGACACTTAAAGAAGTGTGTTCATCAGTGATCACTATAGATTTTGCTATTGCGATGCCTTCTGGCACGGAGGAAGCACAGGCCATAGCAGAGTATGGCAATGCATGGTTCTGGGTCAAGCTGATGCTGCAGCCAGATATTGCAGTATGTAAATTTCTGTTACATACTTAGGAGAGACACAAAGAGAAAGAAAGAGAGAGAAATATACAGACAGTGAGACAGCGAGAGAAAAGAAGAGACACAGATAGACAAAGAGATATAAGCATATATGTATGTATGTATCACATCAAGATTTATTTGTCACATACATAGTGCAACCGCCAATGAAATGCTTTTTTAAACTGCTCAGGCATGATATATTAGCAGTGTTACACCAAAAAATAGATTTTAAAATATAAGAAATGTAAATAGTTAAAAACTAAAATGAGATAAATGTTAAAACAGTAATGTGTTTATGTATGCATGTGTGTGTATTTATGTATTTATATATAGTATTTCATCATTGTGTCAGACATTTTTTCATACATCATAGCTAATAAAGTACAAATATAGTCTTGTAAAGTTTCATTATTCAATTCGCACTTTCTCACCTTTTCTTCACAGACCAGTTCATACAAACAGCTTCATTCCAGCGTCGTCCACGCCAATGAGCTTTAATGCAGACCACTTGAACTAAGCAGTAATTGCTTGGTTTATCCACCGATAACTGAACAGAACGTTGACACGCCTGCCAAGCACTGCCCGCGTTTCATAACCAGGCTCAGTTGAACATCCCCCCACCTCTGCTCTGTTAATCAGTGCATCACTGAATACACAACAGCGGGCAAGGTGACGGTAATTGCCGGTGGTTGAAATTGTAGACGGCAGTGATTGCAGGCAGCCCCACTGACAGGTCGGGAGCATGACAAAATCAGAACCATGCAACAAGTGAACCACTTTCCCTGCTTGACCCTTCAATAATTACTGTATGTTTTTATAATGCATAAAAAAGACATTTCATTGAACAAATTTGATTCATCTGAATTTTTTTTATTCCGACATATTAAAAACACCATTAATATAATATCAGCAGTAGCTACAATGTTAGCAATGAAGTTATCACAGCATTCATGCTAGACTAATGCCACTTAGTTCTTCTTTTTTCCGGCTAGCAGCAGATATTTCCTGAGCTGTAATTACACTCTACCTGTACCTGCATGGTTACGTTTCCACTTGACCAGAGTTGCAGAAAATACCCCGTTAGGCCTTCTGAATCCTTAGTCACAGACAAATGTGTCTGTAGACTAAGCCATTGACACTTTTGATACTCAAATACTCAAATCCAGGTCTCAGTAGTGGCTTGGTATAATAGACTGCTGCACCGTCTAAGCATCACTTTCTTTTTTGCAAGTACAGAAGTAATTGTTATACCGTATCGGCCCGAGTATAAGCCGCACTTTTTCCCAAAATTTCGAACATAAAAACGGCTTATTTGCGCGACCGATAAATTTTCAGTTGTAACAAAAACTTCAAATTTAGCGCACATTTATAACACAACATGTTATGATGCAACAATGACGCTCATGTTGGGATTTTTGAATAAGTGGTTATTGGGTTTATTATCATCTCATACCGACCCAGCCAACGTCGCCTCCTCTGGTCGTTC
>JAOUQU010410926.1:0-11474 GCA_028566735.1 Ammoglanis amapaensis
GGGGTTAAGGGTCTCGCTCAAGGACCCAACAGTGGCTGTGTAGCAGAGCCTGGATTTGAACCCCCAACCTTTGGGTTTATAGCCCAACGTTCTACCAACTCTACCCACTGTCCCTGTGACCAAATGGGTTCGATCCCTTCTGTGTGGATGTTGTAGTTCCGTCAGTCTGGTTTATTAGAGACACTGAACTGTATTGGAGATGATGGTGGGAATAACGGCGTTACAAATAAACAGCTTTATTGTTTTTACTCGTAATTCGAAGGAATAATCTAACAATGATGGTTTCCATCATTAAAACACTTTCAGTTGCTGACAATAAACCGCGTTACTTAAAATGAAGCTGTTTTGTTATGTTTATCGATTATTCATTCATTAACGATTAATTAAAGTGTCCATTTCATTAAGCATTAAGCATATTTAGCCTTCACGTCTATTATAAAGAGACAAATTGAACAATAACGGACAATAAAAGTAATGGAATAATTACTTTCTCTGGTAATTAGTTACTTTTTGAATACAGTGATTCAGTTCCTAACGTTTTGAGAGTTATAGTTGTGGCTAATAACTATATATATTTTTAAATAACTCTCCTAGCCAGTAGGATGCATCAACTAGTGCATAGTAGTTCCAGTCTCATGCACAGATGAATAGAAAGGGTTGTGTCAGGAAGGACATCAGGCATGAAAACGATACTATGGCCTAATCGATCATATAAACACAGCCGAAAGATGGCCATATTTCCATCCTGGAACGTTTCAGAGTCAAATCTGTAAACATGTCTGTGTTTTATAGCTGTGTTATATAGTTCATGGTCTCAGGATGAGAAATCTCTCCTTAGAGTTCCGGTCTTGGGTTCCAGTACATTTTAGACATAGCCTAGGGCTGGAGTTGGACTGCTTCGGGAATGCCAGAAGTAGGGTGGAAATTCACCGCTCACGGATTCCACACGGAATGAAATAAAAGAGCCAGTTGATGACCGGAGACGAAAAGAAAAAGACAGACAGTTGTGTGTGTCCGTCCTGATGAGGGTAGGGGCGGTCGAGCCAGGCTGCTATCGCGATGACAATTCGGTCACTGAGGAGCAGAGAATGGGCCTTGTGTCTGGAGTACCAGGCACCACCGCATCCAGCACAAAGGCTGTGATTTAGCAGCAAAAAAGAGCGTGAGCGGCTGCGAGTGGCTGGAATGAGTGACCTCTGGGACCCAGAGGAGGAGAAGAAGAAGGAGGATGGGGCCCAATACGGAATAATACAGGGAGGGGACTGTGAGGCAGAGGAATAGTACACACATAGTGTAACGTGGGGGTGATGTGTTTGACAGAAGTCTTTTTGCTGCCTCACAGAGCTTTATTTGTTTATCTCGGCCCCCTCAGCTCATTTGGTGGCTGGGCACTTGGAAGACGGGGCTATTATGCACTTCTGGTGTCACTGTCGGCGGGTTCGAGACGTCAGATACATTCTGACATGCGTAGATTGGCGAGAGAAGACGCCCAGTCGAGTGTGAAGGATTCTGAACTCTTTAAACACTGTCTAAGCTCCGATCTTTCAGTAGAGGAGCTTCAGGTTTTCACACCAAGAGACTGGTCAATCCCCGAAGCCCCAATTTTCAGCATTCCCAGTTTGGGACGAACTGCAATGTGGTGTTGTGTCAAGATGCTCTTATCCATTGGAAGAAAGAGGAACTCCAGCATTTTTAGCTCTGGAAGAGTACGTAAGTTTAGACATCCTGCACGTAGACGGAGACAATCAGGCTTGGAACGGGTCTGTCTAGATGTTCTAGTTCCTCCCTGAAGACCCGGATGCTTTACTGCTTGACCTTTGGCATCGTTTGTGAAGAGCAGGAAGGTGAAAGGTGCGTGGTGTTTGGTAACACAAAAACTTTCAGAAAGTCTTCATCATGTCTTGAGTTGCTGTCCTTGTCGTTTTGATCTTGTCAATCATATATAACTGTAAACTTAATAATACGTATAGTTTTTGTTTACAAAGCGGAATATTAAGCAATTACTTATAAACCAAGTTTAGTCGTCTTTTCAAACCATTAGACTGGATTATTACACGCATTGTGACCAAGTGTTGATTTTGATCGACTAGCTGAAGGGAGGGTGTGGATGAAACCTTTCGGCTGCTAGCCAGCACCAGCTTAGCAGATTTTAAGCTTGCAGTTGACTCGAGATCCAGGTTTAGGCTTTCGAACCTAAACTCATATTGTGTCTTGTGAATTTTTACTTCACTCGGTCAGACTTGATGGACCTTCCACAGTAACAAAACCGAGAGAATCAGAGTTCTATGATGATCACCATTATTGCCATTTTTGGAAAATACATCGACTTGGCTTAACATTAAGACCTCTATCAAGCGGTACCTGTTAGCTAGTGTGATATTAAACCATGAGGGGACATTTTATCCTCAAAGTGGCTGTTAGAAACAGGAGAAATGGGTGACAAGTGCCGTGACCGGATCAGGGCTTCTATAAGCAAAAGTGCAGCGCTTGTGGAGTTTTCCCAGTCAGCATGGGTCAGTATCTATCTGAAGAGGTCCAAGGAAGGATCCGGTCCGATCAAACAAGTTGAAAGACTGATGATGTTAATGCTGGTGTACACAGTGAACAAAAAGTATATACACAGTATATTGTACAATATACACCGTATACCGTACATTTTAATGTGCCTAAAAGAACTTTTTCTGCCTTTTCTGTAACAGTTCAGCTGTTAAAGTCAGCCGATCTTGGACGCCACAGCCTTCTTTACTTTAAAGAGCTCGGCCATGGTTGGTTTGGCAAGGTAAGGCATTGAAAGAGGCCGTTATTAAATATAATTCTTTAAAGCAAGTCTTATTATCATAAAAAGATTATAAACTGTACATTATAATGAAAGGGCCCAACAGTAGCTACCCAATAAAACTCTGATCTATAATCAGACTACACATTGCACCTCACTGGACGGTCAAATATGCTAAAAAGGTTTAAATTTGAAGAAAGGAATGCTGAGCTGGGATCTACAAGATGGCTCCACACCGAGCTGTAGTGTCGCTAAGACGTGCATTTGTGTTTGGTCCTCAGGTGCTGCTGGGAGAGGTAAATGCTGGACTCAGCACAATTCAGGTGGTCATAAAGGAGCTGAAATCGAGTTCAAGCGTACATGGACAGATGCAGTTCCTGGAGGAAGCTCAGCCCTACCGGTCGGTAAAAAAAAATCTCACTCTGTCCATTCCTTTATAGTCAAACTAACTGGACTCATACTGACCTGTGTGTGTGTGTGTTTGGGTGAATGTTACAGGACTCTGCAGCATCCTGCCCTCCTGCAGTGCCTGGCTCAGTGTACAGATGTCACACCCTATCTGCTGATTATGGAGTACTGCCCCCTGGTAATCTAGTCTCTGGTACACACAGCACATGACATGTTGAGTAGGACGAGAGGAAACGGATTGTAGCTTCTACTATGGTAGAAAAATCAGAAGCAGCTGCGCCATCTGCTGGTCACTATTGATATATTCAATACACTAAAAGCACTATTTAGTGTAACTGACTTACCGTAATATAAAAGTAACTTTACCAGGGAGAGTAATTATTTTCTTACGTTGTGTTAACTGTTGTGTTACTTTTTGCGGTCTGTGAGTCCTTTTCCTACTAGACTTGAATGTTAAACGTGTTTAATGACTGAAATGGACACTGGTTCAACAGAACAAACGACTAACGTTATACATCCATCTAACTCAAATAATAACCATATAGAGAGCTGACTTTCTAAATAAATCGTAAAACAATATAAGACGAGACATCGATAAGAATTGTTATAATTTATTTAAGTTGTTAGAGTCAGTAGAAAAATAAAACGCAGATGTTGAAGAACTTTTTATACTTAAACAAGCTCCATAAACAAAATCTCTTTAGGACATTATGTTTGTGAAGCAATTTATTACAAAATAAATAATAAAACATATGTAAACAGTATATTCTCATACTATTATTGTTGATATATATATATGAACGTCTACGAGTAGTGCATTTACTGAACTTGCATTGTTCCACACGTGTAATCCAACACGGATATCATAAACGCTACACAAGAACACGAGACAAAGTTATTTATAATAGCGTTTATCACCTCAAAGCAATTTTACAGCATCCAGGACCAACAGACCCAAAACCCGAGTTGATCAAACAGATCGTGTGACAATCTGATATGTCGATTCTGCTTTTATAGGGTGATATTAAAGGTTACCTGCGGGGTTGCCGGGCAGACGGTTCAGTCCTACCTGATCCTTTGACACTCCAGCGAATGGCTTGTGAAATCGCCTCTGGGCTTCAGTATCTCCACAAACATAATTACATTCACAGGTAAGACAGGCAATTTACCAACCAGCTTCTCAGTTAGTTGCTTATTTTGCGTATTTGAATCCTGTCTAGTGTGAAGATTACTGCAGCGTTTTGGTCTCTTCCTGCAACAAAACCCTGATGCTGCCTGAGTGCCTTTCACAGACTCCAGCATCAGTGATTTTGTTGCTGGGGGTGAACCTATCGGTCGTCTGTATGTTTGAACGAAATGTTAACTCTTTAAAAACGTCTTGTTGGCTGTTCTATTATAGTGGTTTTCAACCAGGGTGCTGGGAATGGGAACTCAATAAGCATAGAAGTGGGTCTAGAAGCCTCTAACCAAATGGAAGAATAGCTTTATTCATTCATCATATATCCCATGAGCAAGAGCACCGATGTTGAAAGCAGAAGAATATCCTAAACAATATAATAAACACACATTTTTATTTCTCGTTTCTCACCGTTAGTGACCTGGCACTTAGAAACTGTCTTCTCACCTCTGAGATGTCAGTAAAGATCGGTGACTACGGCCTCTCACATAGCAGGTACAAGGTGAGCTAAATAATATTAATTCACAATATCTGGTCTTACAGAATGTTTGGGTCTTGTTTTTCGAATGTTTATTTCAATCAAGATTTAAGTTGGCATGTTTTTTGTCACAAATGGTAATGCTCTTTTGATCATTGCATATTTAAAGAGGTTACATGATGGTCACTCTGTAAGAAGACTGATTTTTTTAATGGGTGTCCAAATATGCCCAGATTCATATTTTGCTCTGACCTTTGCTAGGATGACTACTTTGTGACAACCGATCAGATTTGGGTACCACTACGCTGGATTGCTCCAGAACTTATCGACGAGGTCCACGGTAACTTGCTCATTGTGGACCAAACCAAGGCCAGCAATGTCTGGTAAGATATGTCTTTAAAGGCGCTTGGTTTACCTTTTGTTATTTCAGGATTCTGAGCGGTCTGTGTTTCTGTCCACTCAGGTCACTGGGGGTGACAGTCTGGGAGTTGTTCGAGCTGGGAAACCAGCCATACAGACACTACAGTGACAGGCAGGTATTGACCTATGCTGTGAAGGAGCAGCAGTTGAAACTGCCCAAGCCTTTGCTGGAGATTCCTTTGTCTGAACGCTGGTAAGTAATGAGCAATTACTAATGTCTACCGCTTATGTCTTATCCTTACATTAAAATAAGCATGAAGCAACTAGTTTGGTGCTCCCTATCTGGAACAAATGGCGATGCGAGCAGCAGATAAGAAGTACATTTTCATTTTCAGCATTTAGCAGATGCTTTTACCCGAAGTGCCTTAAACGAATTACAATGGAAAGCCATTTTGAGAAATCGAGTGTTAAGGGCCTTGCTCAGGGGCTCAACTTGGTTCTGATCTTTAGTCCAGAAACTTAAGGGTTGAGGTTGAGGTCAGAGCTCTGTACAGGACACCAAAGTGCCCCCTCAGTGTTTGTGCATGGAGGAATAATCAACATGGATCACAACAAGTCCTTCCTTAGAGTGTTTCCACAAAGCAATTAGCAATTGTATGGTTGAAACACATGACCCTAATCAGCAGGCTATATAATGTATATTTGTGATCATGGTTTTAATGTTCTTATTTCAAACCTCTGTCCTTTACCTTTGTTCACGAACAGGTATGAAGTGATGCAGTTCTGTTGGCTTCAACCGGAACAGAGGCCTGTCGTGCAGGAAGTGTGCCTGCTCCTGAACTATCTCTGCACTAAAGACTCCAGTGACAAAGAGGAGGATTTTGAAACCCGCTGGAATGCTCTCAAACCCAGCCTCGATGCCAACAGTTTGAACAGAACCCCAGTCGGGGAGGCATCGTCTTGCAATTCCTCCTTCCCTCTGCTGGAGCCCTTCTCGATGGCGGACAGTTTTCAGTCAGAAAACGGAGATGAAATACTGACAGTCACCGAAACCAGGCATGGACTCAACTTTGAGTACAAATGGGAACAGGCTAGATTCGAGCAACCCTGCCCTGGGTCTGCTTGTGGAAATTTAGGAAGCAGGAACTCCCCTTACCAGGACATGTATTATCCTGTTAGTGGTAGCTCTGGAAGCTGCAAGAGTGAAACTTTGACTCTGGGTGTTTCTCCCTCCTGCTACCAGTCCGATTACCCTGGAGTGGTCCCAGTCCTGAGTGCTCATAGTCCGTCGGTATGCAGCGAGTACTATATTCGTATCGAGGAGCCTGTAGATTGCAATATCAGTCTGGAAGAGGAAAGTCCGGTTCACGGGACCAGCAGCTTGCCCATATGTGACATCAAAAGTCCCACAAATAACAGGTCAGGACTAAAAGACTGTAAAGGCAGCAGCAGTGATTCAGAGTGTAGCCCATCTACCACACTCACCCTGAAGCCACATCACAGAGATCTGAGTCTTATAGATTCTGTTGAA
Organism: Ammoglanis amapaensis; assembly: GCA_028566735.1. Classification (NCBI taxonomy): domain Eukaryota; kingdom Metazoa; phylum Chordata; class Actinopteri; order Siluriformes; family Trichomycteridae; genus Ammoglanis; species Ammoglanis amapaensis. The sequence goes on from JAOUQU010410926.1 coordinate 6,731, forward strand.
CGCACAAGTCCAAAGTTCTCTCTTATGGAAGGTCATAGATCGCACTGTGAACAGTCCCCATTGGGAGATCTGCAAGAGTTTCGCCATGGGTCTGAAAGTGTCTGTGATAGAAGAATACTCGAGAGCTCACATGCCATAGCCATCTCGGTAAGCAGTCCCAGTCTTGGACAATGTGACCCCTACATCGAAGCCAACCAGCGGATTGCTGAAAATAATAATAGTACATCTACTATAGTCCACTCAGACATACTGAGAAGCCTTCAAAAGAATCTCCCTAGGCCGCACAATATTTCTTTCAACGTCGAAGTTGGAGATTGTCTTGTTATGACTAGTGCAGATCCAGAGGATGATGAGCATCTTTTCACAGAAACTGAAGCAGTTAACTGGATGTCAAACCACTCCACAAACAACAACACTTTAAACGTTGACCCCAGACAAACAAGCAGAACTGTGCCTTTCACTCAGGTCAAAAGCATACAAATAAAAAACTGTGATTCTACTTTCTTACCATACAAAGATTTTGAGCAAATGTCAAACATACATCTTTGTTCTGAGAGTAAAAATATAGTAGAACCATCTCCCAAAAGTATTTCAACCTTGAAGGTACGGCTAGCTGACAGAAGTACAACGCCTGCCCTAGACATTAAAGCGCGACCTGATGGTCCCGAAGCTCTGTCAAAGAGCATTTCAGAATGCAGCCGGACAACGGGAAGTTGGGTGGATCCCAGCTCCTCCAGCATAAGCCTAGTGAACATTGACGACTGCAGTGATGACGATGTCATGGACATTACCTCTGAAGTGTTTGAATCCTCTCCGGTTGACTATGCAGAAGTTGCTCACCCCTTTCATACAGAGATTACGAGTCAAGGCACTGAAGAAAACGGTACAAGCAGCAGCCTGTGTGAAACCTTCAGTCCAGATAGTTTTCACACATCTATTCTACCAAAATCTCTGGACAGCGGCTACGATACAGAAAACAACGAGTCTCCTGAGTTTGTCATGAGGGACCTGGAAGGAATGCCAGTTCTAAGCACCAGCGTCGAATCGGAGTGTGAAATGGTTCTTCAGATGGACTTTGAAGAATGTGTTGATAATGCAGTCATGACCCAAGATACAAATAAAAGTTCAGGTGGGAGAGACTCGGCATATTTTTCAGACTACGATACAGAAAATGACAAGAGTCCATGCCAAGTGGAGAGAAGCTTTTTCGACAACAGATTAGAAAATGATTTCTTTAAAACCAACCCCTCGAATAATGACACAGCAGAGAGAAACCAAAGCTCTCCACTGAGTCAGACAGAAAATAGATTTAATTTAGCAGGGTTGATGGAAAATGCAGAAATCGATGTTTTAAGGGGTAACCAGTTGTATGTTGAAAAAAGGAATGTGGATTCATCTTCAGTGCCTTTATCGGCACCAATGATCACGGTTTTGGCACCCTTTCCACCAGAGATGGGGGGTTGTTTGACCAAAGAGTCTACACAAGAGGATGTCCTTGTGCAGGAATCTGAACAGTCCGGAGAAGAGCCGACATCTGAATGCAGCTTTAGTACAGCTTCTGATGAATCAACCACAGCACCAAGAACCGCCACCCTGGAGGACCAGGCTAACAGTGGCTTTTCATCTGCAGACCTCTTGGGTTCAGTCTCTACTATAGAACTTAGTGAAGTGATGGACGAAGATATCAAAGTAAAGCCAGACGAGACTGATGAAGACCTTCCAGAGTGCCTCATGGATGGAAAGGATGAAAATGATGAAGAGGTAGTGAAAAACTCAACGATGGGTGTCAAACGAGATCGTTCTCTGGATAACATCCTGCCTGCCTTACCAGAGGACTTGGACTTACCGGCACCCTTGGGAAAAGTGGACGAGGCGGATGAGGAAGACTCTGATGACAGTGACGAGTCTGATGAAGAGCTACGTAGCTACAGCGTGCAAGACCAGAGTGAAGAGAGCGAAGAGGAGTTCACCACCGTGCCTGTTGTGGTGAGTGAGCGGAGTAGCGCCAGGCATCTTCGGAGTCTGCTCAAGATGCCTTCCCTGCTCACACAATCCTTCTGTGATGAGCTGGACCAGAAGAAGAAAGCAGTCTCCTTCTTTGACGATGTGACCGTTTTCCTTTTTGACCAGGTCAGTATGATTGCTAGTCAAGGTTGGGTAGTTGGGTGGTGCGCCAATCAAATTATTTGGAGCAGTTGGGCATGTCTAAAAAGAGGAAGGCCTCTGACCTTTTTTCGCCACATGCCTGGTCAAGGTGTCAACTTGAATAGCAAAGATAGCCAAAAATTAAATCACAACTGACCACCAGAGAGTACTAATGAGTGGGTTGGGAAATTGGCCATCTAAATTAGGGGTTTGGGTTAAATTAGGTTAGGTTGGGTTCAATGGAGAACAGGCCAAGGTTACAGAACCTGGATGCTTGGCTTTTGGCATTTTATGCTGTGGTAGCCCAAGTAGTCTTAATTCCCAATGGTATCCATGGGTGATGTCTCATGTGATGTAAGATGTTGAAGTGCTCTACCAAGCCCACTTAGCTTTATTAGTTTAACAGCCATATTTCCTTATTCCCAGAGTTACTTTACAGTATATTTACAGTAGATGGTAAAAACTTATTCGTGGCCTTTTTGAACAAACTGACTATCCTTCTCAAGTTGCCGCTCTTGCATTGGCAGGTCCTCCTCACAATATTAAGGTTCACGAACACGTTTATAGAGTCGTCGAACCTATTTCCAAAATGAAACGAGGTTTGGCTTGTTCCAACTGCTTTTTGACAACAACCAACAAATATCGGGACGTACTGGTATTCTTTTTCTAGGATAGTCCTACAGGTGAACTGGCAGACGATCCGGGTACAGAATCGAACGACCCACTTGCAGATGACAACGATGCTCAACCACAGGAGACCGTCTCCGAGAACACTTTAAATGGGAATGAACCCGACTCTGAAAGTATGTTTCCGTTCTGTTAAACTGGTATACTTCATGCTAAAGTTGGTGCATGCGTTGGGCACTTTTCTTAAAAATAATTTTAAATAAGATTTTAAAATCCGTACTCTAGGTGGAGCCATCGAGTGGGGAAATGATTCTGCCTTTGACAAAATCAGCACACCTCCAAACTCTCCAGTCAAGTCTCCAGACGAAAAGCCAGCTCTCCAGTTCTCACGTTTTAGTGTTTCCCGCTTCTCTATCACACAAGTGTCCGACTCGGACATGGAATCCATGGGAGGTTAGTATTGTTTATTATCCATACACTTTTGAAGGGACTTCAAGGCATGTCAACTTGACCTATTGGTACTCTTGTCCTCTGCATACAGATGAAGACCACGCATAAGAAGACTCAACAAGCCTGATCCGACAGGCTACTCGGATCCAGAAGAGGACACCACATACAGTAATTGAAAAAAAAAAAAAGGAACCCAAGACTTTGGTGTCTGGAGTCGGTGACCGGTTGGACTGGAGTTAACCTGTTAAAGACCACTTGTGACAGAAAGGAAACTTAACAAATGCATTAGAAAATATTCGGAAAATAACATACGACAAACCATTTTATTACCATAGCGAGGCGAGTGCATCCCTCATTGGCTTAAATCGCTAGGGTCAGATTCTTGTTGGTCAGTAGTCTAAGCTCACCATGTCAGTATTAAAAGATATACACCATGATGATCATGTGATTGCTCGACACTTACATCGTTTCAACAACTGCAGGTTTAAAATCGAGGCTCTTGATTGGTGCACGGGAAAAACATTTAAGCCCACCACCGCTGAACTCTCAAATTTACTGATGTCCTATCGGACGATTGGTTTCGGTAGCCACACCAGAACACGTTAGCCATGTCTATTCAGATTTATGGAATTCTTACTTTAATATAAATACAAAAACACTAAAACAAACTGCAAACGACAGAAATGTTTCCATGTGCACTGGAAACTTTTCACAGTTCTGTCACAATTCTGAGCCGTTGTTCTAACAATGAGGTGCTCGGTAAAATCCATTGATTGCACCATTGCTTTCTACTGCTGTGATGATATTCCCCATACGCACCAGCACACACCTTAATTTTTCACTATGTGTTTTTACAATGGAAAACCAGATTAGATGCGCCAGTTTTAATGTGCCAAATTTGTTTAACAAACCTACATACATCATCTTGTGCTAGTCTGGCTCCCACCCCCCCTGCCCCCCCGCTTCCCTACACCTGTAGTCATACGATGTCCGATTCATGTCAACGAATCCATGCCATCTGTAGAGATCTGGAAAATAAACCAAATTCAGAGTTACATCGTGTTGGTTGTCTTATTTTGCACATCAGCCGGAACGTACGACCTTTTATTTTTAGGCTTTTATTAACACCGTGATCGAATGGTAAATCGACTCTGGTAAAGTATATGAGCGCTTTCCTTTACTCCTCTAAGGACCAACGACTTTTAGGTTCTTTTAAAGAATCGTGACGAATAAAAGGCCCCCTAATTTGTGTAGGAGAAAATTGTGGATGAACTCACATAAGTACACAATCAAACAGTAGATATACCAGTAAATATAACCCGCGTTAGGTATTACACACCAAACTAAAAGTACAAATACAAACACAGATACAAATTTAACACGCTGATTATTCTTAATTATGATTAACCTCATAATTATGCTGTACTAGAATATACCGTATTGGCCGCACTTTTTTCCAAAATTTCGAACATAAAAAACTGCGGTGCTGCTTATTTGTGTGACCGATAAATGTTCAGTTGTA
>JAOUQU010410944.1:0-11474 GCA_028566735.1 Ammoglanis amapaensis
AAACAACCGAACAGATCGCTGTTGTTGTTTAAACAAACACACAATTTAGTATATCAAATTAAATAAACTGTAGTACCCAGAGGAAACCCATACAGACACAGGGAGAACATGTTAAGTCTACACAGAAAGCTCTGGATTGTTCTGCCTGAAGTTTGAAGATCGTGTGATAAAATAAAACATGAGATCCAGATGTGATGTAAGATGTGTGCACACAGCTGCTGCACCACTTTCCTCTCGCTCCAGGGACACGCACTAATAACCTGATGATTTTAAAACTGGATTCGGAGCTCAGCCGCTTGGGCACTAAGACGAGAGAAGGTGTTAAAGGCTTTCAGAGCTTTATAAGAGTGATGACGGGAGGTTCTGGTCGATCCTGACTGATCCTGATTCAGAGCAGATATGAGTAATCTACTCACTACTCACTACCAATCTACTCACTACACTGGCTGGTTTTATGGTGGTCTGACTGGCATGATCCAGTTGTGACTTTTTTTCCCATCGGATTTAGATCTGCCTTTATTTGGTCTGCCTTTATTTAGGGCAGGGTGGTGGTTAAGGGTCTAGCTTCTTTTTTGTAGTGATACAGGCCCACTGTTTCTCATCGCATATCCCAACTTATCTGGAAGTTGGGGGTCAGAGTGCAGGGTCAGCCAACATACGGCACCCCCTGGAGCAGACAGGGTTAAGGGTCTTGCTCAAGGACCCAACAGTGGCCATGTAGCAGAACCTGGATTTGAACTCCCAACCTTTGGGTTCACAACCCAACGCTCTACCCACTAGGCTACACTGTCCCTCTGTAGGGTGGTAATGAAGGTTAAATATTTTTTGTGTTGTTGATGGTGTTGGCTTTCATCTTTAATTTGGGGATGGTTGTAGTCTAGTTTTGAAAACAAGTCTGATCGTGATGTAGGTTTGGCTTTTTGGTGGGGGTTGGGTGGGGGGTTGACCTGACTACTATTGGTGAGGCCGTTTTTTCTTTGGGTTATGAGGATGGGTTCTGGTTCTAATATGTAGGTCCAGCATTTTAAGGAAAATTGAGGTAGCGGTCCAGTCTTTTAGTAGGTGGGATGTATGTAGGCCTTCCTACCCATCTTACCATTCCTGATGGTGGTGAGGCTTAAACCTGCAACCTTCTGTAGCTGTACTTAATCATAAGGTCATAAAGTTAATGGATCGAGTGAGACCAGAGAGAATAGCAATGCATTTATGTCATTACCCATCAGCACTTAGGGTACATTTATTGAATGTTTCATTAGGGGGAACCAGGACTGCAGGGACCCCCTGGTCCAGACGAGATTGTGGAACCACCTGAGGAACATCTTATCAAAGGAGAAAAGGTACAACGACATGGAGCTCAATAACAGAAAAATATTCATGAAGAGAATTTAAGTTCTAATGTGAGGAATTTGATTTTAGGGAAATAAAGGGGATCCCGGACCCTGCGGGCCTGATGGGGGGGATGTGAGTATGAGACGGGAGGTTGGGGGTAAAGAGGGGCTCTGAATGAATTTAAACGTTGTTTTTGATTCTTTAGGGAAGTGTAACAGAGTCGGGAATGAAGGGCGAAAAAGGTCTTCCTGGACTGCCTGGTCCACGGGTAAGAGAGTCAAGAAAGAGTATTTGCCCCCTTCTGATTTTCTCTGATGCATTAATATTAATTTTATATATGTAAAAATGAATAAAATTAAAAGAATGAGAGAGGCGGGCTAGAAGGAAGGAAGGAAGGAAAACAGGCGGGCTGGAAGGGAGGAAAGGAGGGAGGAAGGAAGGAGGGTGGGCAAGCTGGAATGAAGGAAGGAAGGAAGACAGATGGGCTGGAAGGAAGGCTGGCATGCTGGAAGGAAGAAAGACAGGCGGGCTGGAAGGAAGGAAGAGAGGCGGGCTGGAAGGAAGGAAGTAAGACAGGCCAGCTGGAAGGAAGGAAGGAAGACAGGCGGGCTGGAAGGGAAGAAGGAAGGAAGACAGGCGGGCTGGAAGAAAGGAAGGAAGGAAGGAAGGAAGGAAGGAAGACAGGCGGGCTGGAAGGAAAGAAGGAAGACAGGCGGGCTGGAAAGAAGGAAGGAAGGAAGGAAGACAGGTCGGGCTGAAAGAAAGGAAGGAAGAAATGAAGGAAGGAACACAGACGGGCTGGAAGGAAGGGAGGAAGGAAGAAGGGAAGGACATATATAAATAGAACAAAGAACAGAAGGAAAGTACAACAAGAAATAAAAAAATGAAGGAAAGAACAGATAGAAATTACAGCAGCACAAAAGAAAGAAGAAACAAAAAAGAACAATAGTAATTGCATCATATTACCCTGATAAATTAAATAATCTTCTAAAAGTAATAAATGTAAAAACTTTCAGCAGAGACGCTTTACAGATAAACTGCCGAGTTCAAATCTCTCTGGTATCATAATAAACTCCCAAACCTTAATTTTGTCTTATTTTTGTTTATTGATCGCCAGAAGTGAAACAGAGCTAATAAAGCATGTTATCGAGGTCGTAATCCAGTAGTGATGTTCCTAAAGCACATTTTATTTCTCTCAGGGTTTCCATGGTCAGAGAGGCTCACCAGGACGTCCAGGATTTAAGGTTCGGAATCATTTCTCATTTTGTTAGAAATGTATTTTTGGGAGGGTGGTGAGTGAGTTCCTAATCATATCTCATTAATAATCCCTTCTAAACCTCTGTGTTTCTGTTTGTTCAGGGTTCCTCCGGGGACCCGGGTCTTCCTGGTCTTCATGGTCACGTCGGTCTAAAAGTAAGAAGCTCAGATTTTTATTTAAACGTCTGTTTTTGACACAATAAAGTCAAAATTTAATACCTTTTTTGCAGGGTGAGACTGGAGATTTGGGTCCTAAAGGTCCTTCTGGAATTATTCGCCCAGAGCCAGGTAAGAATCCTTCTTCATGATTATTAAAAACACCTTTATTCTTTAATATTTCTTATCTTTTCTGATCTAGGGCTGCCTGGAGAACCGGGGCGACAGGGACCACCCGGACCGCCTGGGGAGTTTGGGTTAATGGGGGAGCCTGGATTACCAGGACCTCCGGGAGTTACGTACCCAGGTTGGTCATTATTAATAACCGTTCGTCTGGTGTTATTATAAAAACTAATTACTTTTGAAAGGTCTAACAGGCCCGTCTGGACCAAGAGGCTCTGAAGGGCCCAAAGGGTCGAAAGGAAACCCGGGTCGAGTTTTACAAACCGAACTTGGTCGCCCAGGTCTGCCTGGACCTCGTGGACCTCCTGGGATAAAAGGAGTCAGAGGTCAACCTGGACAATATGGTACATTGAAGCAATTATTTGTTGTTTTGGCATTGTTTTGATTCATGCCTAAATTAATTTTGTACATATTTATTTTCTATTTTGTGTTTAATTTAGGTGTAGTAGTTGATGAACTGTACATTATTTTGTTTTCAGTATATTATTCTTTTTTCTTCTATTTTTGTTATATGTTTTAATATTTAACTAATTTTTAGTTTAATTGTATTCATAACAGATTTTTATTCTATTTTTTTATTTCCATTATTACTTTTTGTTGCTATCTTTTTTATTCATTTACCGTTTCTGTATTTTTATGTATTCACTTTTATGCTTTATTCAATAAGTCCTTCCAGACCTCACTGTCTGTTTTGTCCGTTTTGAAGTCCACTGCCGTCCCGGTCCTGTTGGACCTCCTGGAGATAAAGGCAACCCGGGATATCCAGGCATCCAAGGCATCAAAGGTGCAAAAGGTGCGTGTTGGCATTTCCCCCCAATCAAAAGTAAATGTGTTCATAAAATCTCCAAAACCTTTATTTATTATTCTTTACACAGGATATCCTGGAGATCATATTTGCATTTTGGATGGATGGAGCCAGTCTGGTCCGCCTGGCCCTCCCGGACCTCCAGGATACGACGGGCGACCTGGAAGAGATGGACAGAAGGGCGACACAGGAGATCTCGGCGACTCCGGGAATCCAGGAGCTCCGGGTTACGCAGTAAGTCAAATACAAATCATCAAAGCTTAGATGTAAAACACAAATTAAAAAATGCTGAAGCATCTGAGACACGGTTTACAGTCATACAGGATGGGTTAGAGGCTCAGAGATCAGTCAAGCGCTCGGACAAATAAGGAGGGTTGCGTTAGAAATGGCATTTGGCATGAAAGTTGTGACAGGTTAAAGGTGAAGAAGAAGAAATGTGCTAGTGCTAAGTGTGAAATAAATGTTTCCAAGGGAAATCCCGGCCGAACGGGTCTACTGGGAATGAAAGGTCCAAAAGGAGAGCCTGTATTTTCTGCCGTTAAAGGTAAGATGCTCTTGATGACCAAATATACATCTACTAACTTGATAGCTTAATTTCAGGTACTGTTGTTCATTAACGTAGATGTTTTTGTTCATCAAACCAGGACAGAAGGGTAACTTGGGCAATCAAGGGCAGCCGGGTTCACCAGGACTTGTCGGCCTGCCTGGTTTTCCAGGGCTCCAGGGTCTGCCTGGAGATCCAGGACCACCAGTGAGTGCACTACTCACTCAGGTCAAATATCAACACCAGGTATATCAATAAGGGTTTTTCTTCCATAATTTAGGGTGATGCTCATCAAGGTCCGAATGGGTACATCGGAAACCCTGGACCCACTGGCGCTAAAGGGCACAAGGGGCATCCGGGTCCTAAAGGAATTGAGATTCAAGGCCCAAAAGGATTACCAGGGTCGATTGGAGAGACGGGTCAGGATGGACCATCTGGGTTTCCTGGACCTCCAGGGGTTCCAGGTGAAAATATAAATCACTGCTGTTTACTTCGATTCTACATTGTATTATTTTTTATGAGTACGCTTTGTGTTTGTGAATTTAGGAGACGTACTTCCATGTCATCCTGAAACTGTTGGACCTCCTGGACCTCAGGGTGATGATGGAGATCAAGGTATCGTACCTCTAATATATTACTGATTGTTTAAAAAATCAAAAATTAATTTTTTTTAATTGTCACCATCAGGACCATCTGGGCCACCAGGACTACCTGGGCTGAAGGGCACTTCTGGGCCCATGGGGGTAAAAGGCCAAAAGGGGGACGATGGAGTCTATAGAGGTTATGGACCTTCAGGTAGTATTATTCTAGTACTTGATGTTCTGATATCCACGATCAAATTAATATGAGGTGTACAAACAAACTCCTACATAGTACAACAGTAATTATAGAAATATAAATATATTAATAAATACTGTGAAGACTGTGAAGAGAAGACTGAGCAACAAGTCTGACTGGACAAGATGTTGCTTGGATGTCAGAATAAGACAAAGAGTCTCGTCTGGGCCGCAAAACACTGCCATTGGACTCGTGAAGACTGAAAGAAGTATTATGGATGTAATACTTACATTTACATTGGATTTATGATGGTCTGAGTCAGAGGCACCACAAACTAAAATGGCTAACACAGCATTCTTGGGAGCCATGTAATACCCTCTGGTATGTGATTAGTTGGTCAGGGGTTCATCCTACAGGATGATAGGATAATGATCCGAAACATTAGTCCACGTTTTGCCAGAACTACCTCAAGAAAAAGAACAAAATAGTGAGCTTGAAAACATGGAGTGGCCCGGACAGTCAAGACGTGGATGGACCTCTAGATAGATATATAGATGGATGGATGGATGGACGGACGGACGGACGGACGGACGGACGGTAGGTAGGTAGGTAGGTAGGTAGGTAGGTAGGTAGGTAGGTAGGACGGTCGGTCGGTCGGTCGGTCGGTCGGTCGGTCAGCAACAGTCAGACAGACAGACTGGATGGATGGATGGATGGATAGATGTATTTATTGGAATATAGTTTATACTTATACTGAAATGTTTAATCTGTTTTTCAGGTCCACAAGGATCACCTGGAGAGCCAGGTGATCAGGGTCCACCTGGAGAAAGTTATGTTGGCCCACCAGGCTTTCCTGGTTTACCTGGTCCACCGGGGTTTAAAGGATTTAAAGGGAAATCTTTCTCAGGTAAACCTGGAACTCCTGGACCACAAGGATTGCCCGGGCGCCCTGGTCTGAAGGGTGGCCGTGGTTTAACAGGTTTTCCTGGATCACCAGGTAGGCTGTATGTTCTGTACCAATTGTCTCACAAATAACCCAGCATCTCGTGTGGTTGATTTTGGGGTTTTTTTGCCAGGAGAATATGGGTCTCCTGGATATCCTGGGTGTAAGGGACAAGCTGGGGACCCTGGCAATCCAGGCCCTTCTGGAATTCCAGGACCCAAACCCGTATTATGTCCCATTTTACCAGGCACTCAAGGTCCACAGGGGCTTATGGGAATTCCTGGACCTCAAGGTATGAATCAGCATGTCTGAAATGTTCACAATCCCGAGTCATTAGGATTAATAGGTCTTTAGACTAGTCTTGAGTCATTAGTAAGTCTCTTGTATTAGTAAGAATTCGAGTCAAGTATCGAGTTTTTAGGCTTGTGTCAGGTCATGAGTCTTTTGGTTAGTCTTGAGTTATCGTGAGTCTTTAATCTAGACTGAGAGGTCAATTCATGAGTATTGGCCTTGAGTCCTAGACTGAATCACATGTCTTTAGTTTAGTCTGAATCAAGTGACAAGTCATAAGGTTCGTGTCAAGTCAAGAGTCAAATCAAGTCAAAGTCAAGGGCGTTCAGGAGTCTTTAGTCTAGAGTCTGAGCCAAGTTACAAATCTTCAGGTCATAGTCTTGAGTCATAGTGAGTCTTTAGGTTAGGGTTAAATCAGAAGTCGGTTCTTATGAAAGCTCTGATTGGTTCAGAAAGTGCTCTATCAACTATTAGTGAGTTAAGTTGCTGTGTGTGTGTTTATGTAATAGGTATTACTGGTGCTAAAGGAGACCGAGGATTAGTTGGTCTTCTGGGAAATGGACTGAAAGGTCTTCCAGGAGAACCGGGTCTGCCTGGTCCACCTGGCCCTCCTGGACCATTGGGTTTGAGAGGATTACCCGGAGAATCAGGGTGGCCTGGACTTACTGGGACAAAAGGTACATGTTCTTCAGAAAGTGTTTCCGAGTCCCTTCTGGACTGCATTCTGACTACTGTCTCACTGATGACATGACTATAACTGAGCCTACAAGTCTTTCTTTTAAGGGGCCAAAGGTTGTCCAGGCATAGAAGGACCACAAGGACCTATGGGAAATCCAGGTTTACAAGGACCTCCTGGTAGACAAGGGGTGAGGGGTGAGCAGGGATCTGTCGGTTTGGAGGGTGATGTTGGATATAAAGGGTCCAAAGGTACACAAACGTTATCATTGTGTTTTAAAAGGTTTTCTTTGAAATGTTTCTTAAGCTCTTTGGTCCTGAGCAGGTGTTACAGGACTGCCGGGACCTCCAGGAGACGTAGACATTCTGAAAGGCCTGATGGGTTTACCTGGACTCAACGGACGGCCAGGATTCCCCGGACCTAGAGGTCTGGATGAGTGAAAGAGACAAACCATATTTTGTTGTAACAATAGTAACTACAGAGGAACATATTTGAAAGGAAATGAGAGTGGGGCAACAGCACAGGACCCAACAGTTTTATGAAAAAAACGGGTGTGGAAGGTGGGTGTATGCAAAAGCTATATGTAAGTTGGCATGTCCTCATTGGGCCGGATGATTTAGTTAGAACAGGGTCAGTATTTTGACATTTGAGGACAAAAAATTTGGAGAAAAATTTTGAAATCTCATTTTGAAGTCTCTTTCCATCAGGACCCAAGGGTGTAATGGGACCACCTGGTAATCCAGGTCTGAATGGGCTAGAGGGGGCTCCCGGATTTCAGAAAGGCTTACCTGGTTTGCTTGGGCGAAATGGTCCTATAGGGGCACCAGGTCCTCTTGGCCCCAAAGGATATCCAGGAGTCGTAGGATTCCGTGGATCCCCTGGAGACCAGGTAAACTGTAACTTTCCAAATAATTCACTGAATTATTTTTCCATGATTTTTGGTTATTCACTAATTCAATTCTTAAAGGTGCTATCGACCAGCATGGCATCTATACTGTGCCCTGTCTAGCGTATCTCTGCCTTGTGCCAAGGATGTTGAAAAAGTGATTTTGTATTGAAGTTCGAAAATAAAAACATTGACTATCACAATGATCACAAAAAAATTTTACAGGGTGACCCAGGCTACCCAGGACCCGATGGTGCTCAAGGTGCCCAGGGCTACACAGGAATTAAAGGTGTAATTTATAAAAACAAATTCAATTTAAAGTGAATTACTAAAAAAATCTTACATATAGTTAAATTGAACAGAATGGATTTTTTTTTAATTATTACTTAAGTTTGTGCATGAATTCTCTTCATTCAGAATCAAAATAAAAATTTTAGGAGATTTAAGATCTACTAATTCCTAAGTTTTCATTTGGTAATATTCTTGGTCTAGGTGACAAAGGTGACTCGAGTGGTTATCCAGGTCCACCTGGACTCAAAGGTATCAAGGGTGAAGCTGGACGAACAGGTCAGCCATCTTTTTCCTAATGACTTTAAGACATAATGTGTGTAAATTAATAAACATTTTTATATTTTTGTTTTATGGACGTCATTCTTGTGAATGAAATCTGTCGTCAGATTGTCCCAGTAAGTCTTTTCATACTCCATTATTAGCTTGACTAATTGGCTTGAACAAAACCAACTCACTGTGACCCTGCTATTTTTTTTAGCTGAGTTCGGAGATCCAGGTGACCCAGGAGACACAGGGCCTCTGGGTCCCAAGGGACAACCTGGTCCTCCAGGATTTGTTGGTCCTCATGGGCCACCGGGACTCCCCGGTCCTCCAGGTAATCCTCATTTATTGTTTTAAAATCTTTATCTAGCATGATTATAAAATTTGTATTTAACCTGTAGGACGTAGTCCAGATCCTTTGAATTTAGGTCCCCGGGGTCTACCCGGACCTCCAGGGTTACCAGGATTTAAAGGTCTTCCAGGTTCACCAGGTCCAAAAGGTAATAAAACCTCATCGAGCATTTATAACTTAATCTCTTTATTATGATACTTGTTGTTTGGGGTGATATATTAAACAGAAAGTAAACATTTTATCCCCAGAGTTGATGCCAGTAGCAGAAAAGCATGCATGTTTATCAAAAGTCTAATCAAAGCCATTGACCGGGTCATGGGTGGCCAATCTCTGGGTGGCTCATCTATGTGGTTTGATCCAAGCCATGCTATCTTAGCTCAAACTGTATGAGGTGGTAATACTGTTTTGTCTGATCAGTGCACGTATTAAATATTTTCTTCCAGGAAATCGAGGAACAGCCGGACTCCAGGGTCTGAATGGCCTCCGTGGTCCAAAAGGAGAGAAAGGTTGGAGAGGTAAGAAAAGAAAACAACCATTTTATGGGTGGAGGTATTGAAAATAAAATAACAGTAGTGCTGGAAAATCAGTCGGAACATTTAGCTAACATCTAGTTCTTGCAGCAAATAGATACTCCCACCTAGTGGTGATGGGAGGCAATAATGATTGCAATACAAGCTCAATAAAATCTCTTGTTTTTTATTTATTCTGTGTGACCATGGTAATGATAGACATGTGGACCACTGACCATTCAATGAAACATTTTTTTTGTTTAATGTGTAAGTCACCAGAGGGTCACTACAGGACTTTAGTGGAGCTCTGATTATGATAGGATTTGCATCCTATACTTGTATTATTAGGTTGGACGTGTCATTTACATTCTCGTTTCTAAACCACAGGCTCAGATCTTGTTGGTCGCCCTGGGTTCCAAGGTGATCCAGGCTATCCAGGCCCACCTGGTAATACTGGAATCAAAGGAAATTCAATTCCAGGACCAAAAGGCCAAAGAGGACCTGCAGGAGACCCAGGTATCCCAAATGTGTATAATATACAAGCTTTTGGTGTCTGAATTTTTATTTTTACTAATTGTATTGATGTAATTGCATGTCTCTTTAGGTCCTCTAGGCTCCCCAGGTGCTCCAGGGGTCACAGGCAGAACCTGTGAGGATTTGATTCCTGGACACAGGGGAGACCCAGGATACCCAGGACCTCCAGGACCTCCAGGTTTTTGTTATTCAATTATTTTGAATCTGCTGTTTGGAAAGACAGATTCCCCAATGCACAGCAATACTTATCACAAGCGTTTGCTCCTGGTTTGGCAGGTTTGACCGGACCTCCAGGTTTGGTCGTTCGTGGAGATCCAGGAGACGATGGTCCACCGGGACCCCCGGGACCCATTGGTGTAAGGGGTCCAGCAGGATTGCCAGGATATCCTGGGTACTACGGAGCACCAGGACCCAAAGGTTTGATTGTTGTCCAGATACATTTGGTCACATAGAGGTAGGATGTAATGTTTATATGTGTGTGATTATTCTAGGTCAAAGGGGATTGCCTGGTTTGATGGGAATCACAGGACCACAGGGTCTCCGAGGAAGAGACAGAACGGCTGGTGTCGAAGGTGAAAAAGGACCTAAAGGTCACCAGGGTGAGAACTCAGATCGCAGACGGGGTCAAAACAACTTTCCGAAATTATTGCTACAAATGAAACTCTGTGAGTGTTCATGCAGGCTCTAAAGGAAACGCTGGTAGAGTTTTGATGCCCTCTCCATCCCCCCAGTCAGTAGGACCACCGGGTCAGCTGGGTCTACCTGGACTCCCAGGAGCACCCGGAGTACCCGGACCTCCAGGAGGTCCTGGAGCTAGTGGTGAGGAACACACACTACTTGAACATGCAGTAAGATTCTAATTGCTAATTAGGCAGCATGATATTGGGATCTGTTTAGGACAGAAGGGTGTGGCAGGAACTCGTGGGTTTCCTGGACCACCAGGAGTTCCTGGAGAGCCTGGTCATCCTGGAGACACCGGAGATCCCGGAGTACAAGGCTTTGTGGGTCAACAAGGTATAACATCAACACAGAATTTTAAAAATAATAACTCTAATTTTAATGTTTTTGAAGGCTAATGTCATATTTAATGTCTGATGTTCTCATTTTCAGTGTTCAATTTCATATTTAGGGTTTTATGGTCTTGTATTTCTGGTCTGATGTTTAGGGTCTGTGGTTCTCGTTTATGGGGTATGATGCCGTCTATTGGGGGGGATTTGTGTTTTGACACTGAGATCTGGTGCAGTTTTTAGGGGTTTCGTGTATTTGAATTTATGCCTCTTCTCTGATCCTTTTTTAGGTCCTCCGGGTACTAAGGGAGATCAAGGATTTCCAGGTTTGGTTGATGCAGCTTCTGCTGGTTTCCTCCTGGTGCTCCACAGTCAGACGGAGGCGGTGCCCGAGTGCCCAGTGGACACGGTGTTCCTCTGGAGCGGGTACAGTCTGCTGTATATGGAGGGTCAGGAGAAAGCCTTCACACAGGACCTGGGTACAGAGTTGAACTCTGAGTTTTACTCAGAATTCTTGTTTGCTTGTTTTTTGTTTAGGTTGGGCTGGTTTGCTTGTTTTTTTAAATAACATTTGTTTGTTTGTTTAGGATGGGTTGTTCTCAGAGGTGTCAAGTAACGAAGTACAAATACTTCGTTACATTACTTAAGTAGAAATTTTGGTTATCTATACTTT
>JAOUQU010410952.1:0-11472 GCA_028566735.1 Ammoglanis amapaensis
GTGTGTGTGTGTGTGTGTGTGTGTGTGTGTGTGTGTGTGTGTGTGTGTGTGTGTGTGTGTGTGTGTGTGTGTATCTAGTTACACATTTCGGTCTGTAACATAGAAGCTTTACTTGTATTACGGAAAACTCCCAAGGTATACTTTACACAGGAGCTTTTGTTCCTCAGATGTTTCTGTTTCTTTCCCAGTCTTCATGTTTGTCTACTTTTCGATCACAAGTGAGTAAAAATGTTTTAGCACAGTAATAAGTTATGTTAGTTCAATCCCCTATACACAGAGCATCTACATACATTCAATTTGCATGCTAAGCATTTGGCAAAGACTTTTATCCAAAACAGTTCACAGTAGAGTGACATTATATTGTCTAAGTAACTGAGGGTTAACTCTTTTCCCCATAAAGACGATTATTGATGACCCTATCTGTACCCATAACACAGTGTTGACACCGTCAGTATGTCAATAAATACCATGTCAATGGTTATGATGAACATTTGAAGTTCCGGTTCAGATTCCAGTTTTGTCTCCATGGAGTTCAAACCATGGTGGTAAAATTCATTTATAATAACACGTGTAGGTTTGTTTTCTTTTATGCAAATATGTTCCATATATTTAGCCCCAGTAACATATATATGGGTCGCTCTTAGTCTTAAAGACTTAAAGGCCTGGCTCAAGAGACCAACAGTGCCAGGGGTATCATGGCAGTGGTGGAAATTGAACCAGCAACCTTCTGCTTACTACTTCAGTACCTTATCCATAAGTCTACAATGGCACAATGGTTAAAATGTGATTGGCTATTTAGACCATGTACCAACTTAGTATCCTGTCCAATGTGTGTTCCTGCATTGTGCCAAGAAAACTTCGACGACTGTGTCAAATCGCTAGTAAACATGACAATCAATTTGTTTTAATATATACATAACAGTATGATAATAAAAGAAATAAATAATAATTCTCATATCTGTCAGTCTGTTTTCCCCTGTACTTCACTCACGCTGTCCATACTCAAACTGTGACAAAGTGGTTTAATCAAGTCATTCTGGATTCTTTCTGTAAAGAATGTAATAAAACGAGTTGCAGTATCACACACAGCTACAATAAAGCAACAAAGAAAATATAGCACAATTCAACTGGTTATATAACATTCCTCACAGAGAATCCTTCCACTAAACCAATAATAACATAATAAAATGACTATTTCCTTTTAACAAAAGCAATACAATGTTTGTACATACAAATCATCCTTCTTTCTTGGCAATAAGCGCTGATATTTTGTTCTCGTCTATTGTCATGAATGCTGAATGTCAAGTATGTCCTCTCATTCAATTTTATTAAAAATCATTAAAATATATATATATTTTCATCTAGTCAGAAAATAACGTAATTATATGCTTGGTTGAATATATCACTATCGCCTTGAAACAAAAAGTGTCCGGTTCAATTCCCAGGCTTTCTTTGTGGAGGTTGCATGTTCTCCTCGTGTGTGTGTGTGTGTGTGACGTTTTTTTCAGAGTACTCCTGTTTCATCCCACAGTCCAAAGACATGCAGCCAGGTTAAATGGGGATACTGAAATTGTCCTGTGTGCGTTTGGGTGTATATGTTGGTGTGTTTGTCTCTGTACCTTGCAACAGAATGACAATCGGTTCAGGTGTTCAGTGTATTTACCCAGTGTGTGTCCCACTGAAACCCTAAATAGGATTAAGTTGTCATAAAACTAGTTAATGGGTGAGTTGTCAATAATTTATTAGCTAAAAATATTTTTTTAAATAATCTGTTAATTCTGACCATTAAGCATGTTCACATACTGGTATAATTATTGTTTTCCCCAGCAAAAATGAAAATATTTCCCTATTTGCATATCTGCTGTCTTAATATGTTTAAGTTGTGTTGATATGTTTAAGTTGTGTATGTAATATGTTTAAATGTTTTGATTGAAAACCTGGTGAAAATGTGCTGTGTTTTTGTGTGTGTAGGTGTATGGGTGTGTGAGTGGGTGGGTGTGTATCTGCACAGGTGGCAATGCAAATAATACTGGAAGTTAGTCAACAGGTCTCTTTGCCAGTTAAATATAATGGTGTCACACCCATTTTTCGTTATATTTTGTTTACACTTTTACTTCACCGTGTAGGTCAAATGACTTTCTTTATCCGATCCCCTTAAACTCTCATTGATGTTTCTACCATATCAGAGGCTGTGTAATTAAAAGGTTTACACTAGAATAAATGTGGTGACTATGACAAAAAGAAGATAAAACACTTGAGGCAGATTTAATTACTGCATGTATGAGTCTGGTTATTGTTGCTGCATGAGAGAGCAGAACAGCCCTTAATTAAAATGCAGGGATAATTATGCTGTCTTGAACTTCTGGTCAGATGGCTTTGTTAGGATTTGAACTTTTAATTGCTGGATAATATCGCAAATACTTTTTTTTTTTTTACATTTAAGCTACTGCACAAATGTTTGAATTATATATTAGAAAATAATTGACTTTGAACATGCATTATCTAGTTTTAAAAGATGGAGATTCACCAGTTTAGTCACATTAAATACCTGAACAGGTCGCCAGTCTGTTACAAGGTACGGACACACACACACACACACACACACACACACACACACACACACACACACACACACACACACACACACACACACACAAACATACTAAACATACTAAACATACTATCTCTCTCTCTCTCTCTCTCTCTCTCTCTCTCTTTCATACACACACAGACAAACACACACACACAAAGAACAATTTAAGTATAGCACATGTCTTTGGACTGTGGAAACCCACACGAATGCAAAGAGAACACACAGAAAGCCTCGGATCACCTTAGCCTGTTATCACACATAGGGCTTCTTGCTGTAAAGCGACAGTGATAATATGATTTTAAAATGTGTTCTATAACCATCAAAATATATATTTTTTACAAATCTGAGTATGAAATTATACAAACATCAACTTCATAACATCCAAATTCCAGTGTACCAGTTTGTAAAATGCAGCAAAAACAAGTAAATTTACTGCTTAATTAGGATTACATTCAGGTCTAAATACATAATTAGGCAATACAAACGTCCATTTATTGCCATGCTAGTAAAACTACATTTGAATGTGAGTGTATGTGTGTGTGTTTGGGTTTCTGACCCCTCTGTGTTGTACTGCTGTGGTGGCCTGGAAGAGGGATAGATGCTATCCGTATAGTTTGTGGCTCCATCTACTTGCAACCAGGTGGGGGGTGGAGGTGACAGCGGTCCCCAGTAACTATCCTCACTAACCGAGCTGAGCAAGACCTCTGCAAGTCTCTTCGCGACAGTCTGTGTAAAAAAACAAATGCTTGTTTTAGACAGAGCAGAAATCACTAGAAACACTGCATTTTTTCATGCTTCAGATGTCGAATTCGGTTTAGACTCACCTTGCGAAAGTTCTGCGACCCACGACTCTCCACCACCCTCAAGACCTGACGTAACTGGTGAGTTCCTTGAACTAGGTGACTAATGAATAAACAAGCACACACATCAAAATACAATTACACAAGGTTGGACTCGTTTACTATGAATGGCTTTAAATGGTTAAATAAAACCCTCCTTTATTGTTCAGATTAAAACCCAGGATTAGAAGTAAAAATTAACTAAAGTCATGTTATAACAGGAAAAATATGAGACGTTTAGTATTTGCTACATTATAAAGCGCCCTCTGGTGTTTCATTGAATTACAACAAACAAGAAACTAAAAACTAAAAAGTAGCAAAATACTGCCACCTGCTGTATATATTGGTTAAATACAATGTCCAGTTATGGAACTTGAAGAATGCTTCTTGTTTCTCGTAATAGACTGTTCTAAAACAAACATGTGTATAAGTGCTTTATAAGATGATATTTCATTGTTTATACTTATATATAAAATTACGTATTTGTATAATTTATGTTAATATTATTAGCATGTATTTATTAGATACAAAGACTGTTGTAATGTCCAGCGTACACTTATTACATAATCTTAATTTATCTGACATGCCACATATGGTCAATAAAGAGGGAAAGGTAAAGCAAATGAATGAACAAAAATTCTTCCTAAATTGATGCATGATGATATTATTAATTAATTAATTTACATTAATGTAAATGATGGGTAGTCGTGCCCTCCATCATCCAAAAACAATCCCAGCTTGTTTTGAGGCTTTCCTGTCCGTAAACAGAATAAAATATCATATAATCACTTATCACTTTTATCCCTGTCTTATCTGATTCTGTAGGCTGCATATGTATTTTTGTTTCTATCATTTATTTGTATCTCCTGGATTTGTATCCTTTTGGTTTTAATGGCTTATTAACCATAGTACTGATTTACCTTGTAGATACTGTGCATACTACAGTACTGATTTACTTTGTTGATACATCCTGAACCTAATTTAATTCAGTTCTTGCAGGTGTACCTGTAAAGTACCAAGTTTCAGTACCAAGTTACAACCCATCTTGTGACAACATGTGATGTGACGAATGTGACTCTGTCCTTTCTGGCTTGAAAAAAATACACATGTTATGGCTACAAGTTAGTCTCTCACTAGGTTCCAAGCGAACAATAATGTGACATGATAAAAGTGACATGGTATCTTTAAAAGAAAGCAGATTGGTAGCAAAGCTTTGAACTCAGTAACAAGGAACAATAACACAGTTATTAACAGTATAAAGTTTGGACAACCCTGTTTCTGATCTACATTGCACAAACCTCCACAATTGCCTGATCTGACCCTATATGAGATCATATGAGAGCAAGTTCTTAGCAGTTCTGGAAACTGCTTCAAGAGCAATGTCATCAAAGCAAATAGTGACTATTTGGTAGATTATTAAAGACCTTTACTAAATAATTCAACATGTGTTCCTTAATCGTGTATTTGTCTTCAATAACATTTAAAAACTCAAGAAAAAAAAACATTGAATGAGAAGGTGTGTCCAGACTTTGGACTAGTACTTTACATACACACCCTTTATGCAGCATGCACAGGTAGGCACTCTGGAGTGCAGCCTGCAGGAAGTAACCTGGGTCAACCTCTGTCGGAGCAGCTGGAACGTTGATCTTAGCTGCCTTAGAACTTGGCACAGCAACAGTCTGCCATAGCAGTAACAAAAAAGAGACAATCTTATCTTGTATACTTTTCTTTAGTGTAGAGGTTCTATAATTGTATGATATGTTTAAAAACCTTGTCTAGTTCTTGTAAGTAGAGTAAAGCGGTATCACAGGCTTGGAGATAGCAGGCCAGACATTCCTCCCCTCTCCCAGAAAGTCGAACACGAGAGGCCGCAGACACAGTCTGATGATCCAGAGAAAGGCCTAGACAATCCAAAATCACAAACTATAAACACACTGAAATGTGTTTATTTAGTGTTTATCAATATGCAGTTAAAAATTATAATATTCCATACTATTCATTGCAGCTAAACATTTAATCTTACACAAAATAAATTGCTTTCTATTTGTCATTACACATATACAGATGTAAAGTATAAAGAAATAGCTCTCATCGCTTATCCCAACTTGCCTGGAAGTTGGGGTCAAAGCACAGGGTCAGCCAACGTACGGCGCCCCTGGATCTGAAATCTGAATAAATTTACTATGCTATCTGCTACAGCAGATAAAATCCTTGAACCTGCAATAATTACAAATAATTGGGAATTCTTTAATGAATTAAAAAAGGGGTGCTGGACCAAAGTAGAACTACACTGCGGGTATAAATACCAACAAAAATCACAGAACTGTCATAAATGATTAAATTAAAACACATTCAAAACACACAACTGTAAAAGCATAGATGAAAACGGATAGAGCAGAACTAAAAACTGGTTGTCACAATGATTTAATACTCTTACCATGTGCAACAATCGAGTTCTTGGAAAAAAGAGCAGTAGACAAACCAAAGACAGCAAAACATGAACCATAGACTGGTGAAGCCTCACCCAACATAGTATCAAGGTTCAAGAGAAGCTGGCAAATACATTAAACCACTCCTATTGGTAATCTAATCTAATTAAAGCTCGGTCAATAAATATCTATCAGGTTTATGAGTGTGTCTATCAGAACTATCAGGTGAAACAACAATAATTTGCACCGCCATGCTTTCTTTATAGGACAAATTTAATAAAGTAGTAGAAGACGATTCCATATTCGTGCCACACTACCAGAAGGTAAAAGCAGGTTTAATACACTATATTGCCAAAAGAATGTGTACACCCATTTGTTTATTAAGTTGTTTTCAGCCACTATGTGCAGCCACTGTTATTAGTAGTGTGTAAAGGTATATAAAATGCTTATGCTTCCAAAATAGGTTTTTACTTTAATAGGTTTTTTTTTTATTTCAAAAACATTCACATATCAACAGATGTCAATAAATTGTGGTTGAACTAAATGGTTAAGCATAATCATTTAACATATCAACGGTCTGCACATATACTCCACTTTACTAGTCTTCATTTTACCATAATGGCTGCATACTACTCCAAGTACAAACGTAACAACACATACTAAGGTGAGTATTTAGATATTCAAATTTTGATGGTCATTCCCACATTGTGGCAAAGGAAAATGAGGGAAAGAGAATAGCACTGCATTTGAATATATTCCCTAAGCATCTACATAACATCTGGTAGTATTTCACATAGCTCTGAGTCTCACTGAAGTACAGAGTTCAGGCTCTCTGCAGATCTACTGTGGGTGTTGGTAAAGTCAGTATTAAACAAATCATTTAGTGTAGACCTGGCTGACAGTAGTCTTACAGAATGTAAGTGACTGTCATTACAGACAATATACACAGAGACCTCGTGCTTGGCTCAGGGTTTATGTTTTTTAAACAGTTCTTCATTCTTTACAGGGTTTGAACTCAGTCCAAGTATGTTGCCTCAAAGTTTAATTTAGTCCAGCTCGTAGCAAAGCACACACATACTGTAGTTAGAAATTAGTTGGAAAAAGAATTACTCGTAACAATTAGGGTTTGACTCTAATGCCCACAGTTAGAATGAGGACTGCATCAACAAAAATATTCAAGAACATGGGAACTACGTATTAATACTAACATATTATTATTATTATTATTATTATTATTATTATTATTATTATTTGTAGACTTTGTAGAACCTTAAAAGGTTCTTTCTCAGCTGAACACTGACAGCCACAACTTGAAACCCTTCATTCAACAGTTTGCAATAAGCAATAAAGCACACCAGGACACCAGAACAAACAGATCAGTTTTATTAAAGCAGACTGAACTATAATTGGCAATAAGACAATAATCCTGCAGTTGGGACTTCTGCTTGTTCGTGGGTACATTGTTAAACTGGGAAACTATGGAGACAATGGAAAACCACACGAGAAGAATTTGCACAAGGAATGGACTTTTCTGTGATTTTCTATGCCTAAAATAAACAGTTGATACAATTCAGACAGGTATCAATGAAAATAGCAAAAGCCAACATCTTTTATATTATGATGGTTCATGATTAATGATCTGTGACTTGTCAACAATGACAAGTATCATTGACACCTTGGGAATTACGAGAATCACATGATGCGATAAAATGTGATGCTTGACTTGATAAAATGTGCTTACATTCATGATCTGTCTCCAATTAAAGATGCTATGTCAAAAGATTTATTATCACTCTGTTGACTAATTTAAACTGGCAATGGATTGCAGTTATCCACTCTGTGTCAGCAGCTTCAGTATTGAAGCATACTCGTCTGTGTTTGTGTGTGTTTGTGTCTGTTTAATTACTATGGAGCGGAGGGTGGATGCTTATTTTCTCAGAGTGATGACCAGTATCTTCCAGTAGCTAATAGCCCGACAAATGGCAGTGTGCAAACAGAGGGTAGAATCCTTTCTTATTAAGGTCATGGGCATAGACGGGTTTGGAGCTTAGCCGTGTATACAAAGATGGAAAAGTGAAGACAGAATATTACAAGAAACGTCAGTTGGAAGGAATCTGAACTAATGCCATTTACAGAAGTGCAGTTTGTATACTAATCGTAATCAATTAGACATACATGTATGTTTGTTAGTTTGTTTGATTATTTACTTTTAACATTATGACCACACTGCACTGTGTATTTGATACTATTCTATCAGAATCAGCATTAACTTCTTCAGCAATTTGAGCTACAGTAGCTTGTCTGTGGGATCGAAACAAACAGCCTTGACCCGAATTGTCATCACTGTGCCTTGGATGCTAAAGACCCTGTGCTGTTTTTTTCAAT
Organism: Ammoglanis amapaensis; assembly: GCA_028566735.1. Lineage (NCBI taxonomy): Eukaryota > Metazoa > Chordata > Actinopteri > Siluriformes > Trichomycteridae > Ammoglanis > Ammoglanis amapaensis. The sequence goes on from JAOUQU010410952.1 coordinate 8,247, forward strand.
GTTCTCTCCTTGGACCATTTTGATAGATAATGACTCCAGATATAATGTTCACTACTAGGATAATATATCTCACCCACTAGCAGGTGATTTAATAAAGAAATAATCAGTGTTCTGATCAGTGTCTTTCACCAGTCAGTGGTCAAAATGTGGATTTAAGCATATTTTAGTTCTCAGGTAAGTTCTCTGTTCCTTCTAGAAATGGCACATAATCGTGTGAAACTTTTATTTCAAATATCCTTCCACACTAACACATACATAGAGCTAAAGCATCAGTTGTAAAATAAAAGGTTCTCTACATTCAACAGCTGTAACAGAGATTGTTTAAGGAAATGTTGTTTAAGCCTATCTAGCTAAAACCTCCAGTTATCCCAATGAAGTCCGTGCTCAGTGTCATGGTACTTCTCAAACCTTGATTTGGAAAACTGAGACATATCTTGAATATGTCAAAAACAGCCATGCTAAACCTTTTAGCTTGCCTAGTTTTTCTGTACGAATACTGTATCAAATAATTATATTAACTTTACTAACTCTCTGTGACGTAGGGAGGAACTCTAGTCTAAACAACACCAATTCAAAGGATTTAGTCTGGAATTTAATAAGCGCAGTCACACACTCAATATGTCCATGTAATTTACATTTCACATACTTAATAAAAAATTTAAATGCAACAATATGACAATACTGATCATTTGAAATAGTCAGCACTATTTTATTGTAGGTATTTGTTTTATCACCGACTATGTTTCCCAGATTCGTACGTACTTCTTTGTTTTCCAGAAAGATTACATAAATCATCAACACCATCCAATGCAGTGATTTCTACATTTTATACATAACTGTAATCTAACAATGCTCATAACATATACATATAACAAGGTATCTATAACCATTTTTTGTTTAAGCAAAACAGTGTAGCTTTATTTAGCATGAGTCACTAGTTTGGCAATATAATGATGACTTTCCTTATCCCAGGATTATCTGTAATAAATATTTTTAAACGTCTACATTATTAAAAAGTAGTCTATTCTAGTATTTCTACTCAAATTCTAGGCAGGTAACATAAAACACTAAACAATATGAAACTTAAGAATAATATATCTTTTAGCATTTCACTTTTGAAATAAATAGTAAAAGAAAATGTCTTCGGTAGTTGGATTCACGTTTTAGTGTTTTTAAAAAAGCTCTTTGTTGTTGTAAAAGTGAGTATTAATTGACCTTATAAGTGTAATACTGAACAAAAAAGGCCTAAGTCACCAAAACACTTTTCCATTCATCATAGTGTTTTACACTGAGACACATTGTTCAACTGGTTCTTTTAAATGTCTATTCAAAGTGATGGACTGTGTGTCATCCGAAAACAAAATACAATTTAATGTAAAGTTTCATTTTGCGGGAGAAGTGTTTTGCACATTGTGTGGGTTTTCATTTGTGTGTAAGTTTCTGAGAGTATTAGGTATGTTTACAGAAAATGTGTGTAAACAATCAATATAAACTGTAAATGAATCACTGATTCAAACCAATGCTCCAAGTGAATGGATTCTTGCTGATCCATTACATCCCTAGTCAATTTCCCATCAGAATGGACAGTAGGGATTCTCTGTGTCAACATAGGCTTGCCTAAACTCTGGGTACTCAAATTTTCTCACATGACCAAATATATAAAGTAATGCAAACAAGAGCAAGTACTGTGTGTGTGTGCATCTGCTGTTGTTCTGCTTCTCATGTCAAATCAAAAATGGTGGGCGGGTATCATTATTCTTCCCCTGTCCTCTCAGGACTCTAGAAATCACACCACTGGACTAAATGAAGAACTCAAACTACTGATAGTTATAAATAATCTTTAGTCAATATAATTCTGTTAAATATGTTTTTGTTGTTGTTGATGTTACATCTTGTCCTGTCCACCCGTGTTGGATGGGCCCTTGCTGGGTCCGGATCGTTCAAGGTCTCTTCCTGTATTCCTGAGTTTTTCCTTTCCACCCTAGACTTATGCTTATTTAGAGGGGGATTTTAGTTTTATTGTTGGTCTGGAGGTCCTTAAGGTTGATGTTTTGTGACAGTGTGTATTGTAAAAAGCATTATTCAAAGAAAACTCACTTGACTCTACTCGACAAAATCTGAACACTTTTGAGCTGAAGTAAGCTTTTTAAAAAACAAACATCACTAGCATATAGCTAAAATTTTACTTATTTTCTTATTCACGTTAGCAGGAAAGCAGAAAGAGCACATATTTTATTATTAGTGGTGGTGGTTTGTTTTGGACTACAGTAAGTTCAATCTGTAAATAGTGTGTTATAACATGATCAATAACTGTGCATTTCAAATAAGTGTTACTAAAAGTGAATGGGGGTAGTTTTGTTTTTTGTTCCTAACAAATTTAATAAAATCTGAAAGTAGAATCCGTTTCCAGATTCTACTTCCTCTATGTGAAAATAATTGACTACAGCTGGTGACTTCTTTGTGCAAACACAAACAGGGTTTAACTGCTCCCATTAGACTGAACGACAAACATTAACAAGACAAGACATTACAAGAACTGTACAAATCTCAGAAAGAGGATCAGAAATTCCCAACATAAGGATCTTGATTGTATAAACAAGTACAAAGTACATAAAAGTGGTTTCATGCTTTAAACAAAAAACTTCCAAATTGTCATAACAAAAAAACTGGCCAGATGGCCGAATGAACAAAAAATTTAACCAAGTTTACCACACAACTGGGTTCCAGGCTGCACACAATGACTTGATGTCATACATACTGCACACTTGCATACTAAATGAGCTTTACTGTTTTAATGACCGAGCAATGAGTCCTAATTTAGTATGAACTGTAAATGATTTCATAAGCAGCTCTCCAAAGAAAAGCTAAAACAACTATCTTATAAAACAAAATCATAATATCATAATAGTCTGTTGAAAGTTTATGGCTATCAGAAAATATAACTGTAGTCTTAGACTACAAGCCATTAGGCTACCCTTTATTCCTGGCTTGTACCTTTGACGACGAAGGCTTCGGCCATCAAACGCAGATGATAAACAGGCTGCTCTTCCCGGTTGAACTCTTCAATCCCGGCACGGACACACATCCCTTGAGCATCTCGATAGTGACCCTGTACGTAGTGCACTTTACCCAGCATGAGAAGTGCTTCATTCAGGTAGCGTGGCTGGTGAGACCCACAAATACTGTATTTAGAGGTTATACTGACATACTACTATCTTCAGATTGA
>JAOUQU010410983.1:0-11469 GCA_028566735.1 Ammoglanis amapaensis
CAAGGACCCAGCAGTGTAGCGGAGTGTAGCAGAGCCTGGATTTGAACCCCCAACCTTTGGGTTCCCAGCCCAACGCTACCCACTAGGCTACACTGTCCCTATAGTTTTATAGTCCATCCACGCAATCATGCATCTTGATCAACATCTCACCATGGACCTAAGGGGTGTGGTATTATACTTTTACTGTCTTGCAGGTTGAAAGGCAAAGACGCTTGGAAAGAATCAAGCAAAAACAGTCACAGCTCCAAGAGCTCATTTTACAGGTAATACTTCCAGTAGTCTTGTATTTTAAACATTGTATTTTTTAAACGTGTTAACTAACTGGTGCGGTTTTGTGTTTTTAGCAAATTGCATTCAAGAACCTTGTGCAGCGTAACCATCAGTCAGAGCAGCAAACAAACAGGCCGCCACCTGACAATTCAGTAATTCACCTGCCGTTTATCATAATAAACACCAGCAAGAAAACTGTTATTGACTGCAGTATCTCCAACGACAAGTAAATATTTACTGTGTAATTTAACCATTGGTTGTGTGAATCGGGAAGTTTAGCCATAAATATCTCTAGCTAGGGCAATTTGACCTCTCTAGCAGAGAAAAATTGATTTGCTGCATTGGAAAAGACCAGATATGTGGGTAGGTTTGGTGATAAAAGATGTGACAGTCCTGGGATTGCTTTGACTGCTAAGGAAGCATCGGATCCTCCTTCATTACTTAATCAGTTTATATCTTAGAAATGAGGCAAGTCTAAAATATGGTGTCTAAAATATCAACAGCGGGCGAGATTGAGATTCATCACTAGTTTTGAGTGAGTGTGGGTTGAAGATGGTCAATAGTGCTTGCACAGAGATGGGAAATAATGATGCTCATGAGATCACTGTGTGAACTCACCTTGTGGTTAATCTCTAAAAATATCGTCCTTCCTCTGTCATGTTAGATGTCCGCAGCACAAGAATAAGATAAATATGTGGAAAATGAACAGAAAATAACTCTCTTGGTTGTTACGTTATGATGTTAAAGAAAAACTAAATGCAGTATCATAATTAATCAACCTCACAATATATTGTGTTTTGCAAAACCAACTAGTCTGACTAACGTATGTAATTGGAGTGGCTAATGTAATAAAATGTTAAATTGTACAATTAAGCAAATTTGTTCCATTTGTCAATATGGATTTTTTTTTTTGATAATCTGTTTTATGGGTTATTGTATTGTTACATTTGTTAATACATTTTAAATTAACCAACCTTTGAATGCAGACAAATTTATATTTTCTCTGAATTACATAGTAACTCATTTTACCATGAATAATCAATAGATCAAAAGGAAGATTTGTATGTTGTAATTAATATTATATATTACAATTAGCCAGGTGGCATACTGAGTAATATTGGGCAAATATATTTGTATTCTAATAAACTACACATGTCTTTTAAAGGAATTCTGTGACTTAACATTCTTATATTTTCTGCCAATTCAGATTTGAGTACCTTTTCAACTTTGACAGCATGTTTGAGATTCATGATGACATTGAGGTTTTGAAGCGGATGGGCATGGCATGTGGTCTGGAGGCAGGCAAGTGCTCTGCTGAAGACTTGAAGGTTGCCAAGAGTCTTGTACCTAGAGCACTGGAGCCGTACGTCACAGGTCAGCTGTTACTTTCTATTTATCTTGTTCACATTAAATGTGTTTGAGGTGTTTTGAAGCCAGTTATATTGTGACGCTGCAAATTTTTCCATCTTTGCAACTTTCGTTATATTTTAAACCTCTTGTCTCTTTTATTTAAGTTACATTTTTATATATAACTTGCACATTTGAATTAATAAACAGTATTTTTGTGTGCAGAAATGGCACAGGGCCCAATCAGTAATGTTTACATGACATCTGCTAATGGTGGCCGCTATCATGTGAGCAGGTAGGTTGGGTATTCTGCTTTATTTCATAATTTGATTTGGTGACTTTTGCTGGGATTTCAGACGAGTTTACAAATATTATGAGTTTAGATTTGTAATGGATTTGGCTTTGGTAAATTGTGCACCTGTAAATGCTTCAGTGAGGACCTCGTTTTATGTATCCATTGGCAGCCAGGTATGTGCAGGTGTTAGACAGGTAGCACACAGTCTGTCAGGTTTTTTGAATGTCGTTATAAATATTCAGTGTTAAGTGCATGTTCTTACCCTACCCTTCTTCTGATGTGTTGCATTAATAACAAATTAAATACTATACCAAAGAGCCAAAAGCAGCTAGTAGCTCTAGCATTAGTCTAGGATTGTTCTTTCTTGATATACTAAAAGTCAGATAAAATAAGTCAGAATTCTTCAAATAGATATCCTGCTTATATTTACAAATTATAAAATTTCTCATGTCGTGTCACACACCCCTCACTATCAAACAGCAGATTGACATAAATGAGATTAAACACATCACAAGACTACGGGCCAGACTTTTGCTAAATCATATTCACATCAACCTGCAAGTCGTGGTTACCAAAACCAGTGGACAGTTATTTCACTTATTCGATCACTGATATACACAGGACTTGGCAAATCCACATATAAATGTAAAAATTTGCAATAGCATCGAATAAAAAAAAAAATGTGGAAAGTTATTTGTTTTTACATGCATTTTTACCTTATTGCTGTTTTGTGTTCCTGTATTGCAGATATTACTTGGGTGGGTTTTTCGACATATTAATTACAGTTGGATCACTGTCGCGTTTGCACTATTTTTTTTTTAAGGTTTGGGCAACACGAAGGCCCGAACATGACCCAGTCCTTTAGAAATGTTTGTATGGAGTTCATTTAGTGCAAAAACTTAACAAACAGAACGTGATTTCTTCATATTTCTATCTTAGGTCTTCATATTAGCAGTTAGTGGTGCATTTTTTGGGGGTATTTTATTATTTTTGAACCACAGCTTGCCAGGGAAATTGTTGAAAAAGTTTGTTTGTTACCCTTTCCTGCACCCCCAAACAAATATCAATTTTTTGGCTTGTTTGTTTTTAAAGCTGTAACACCCCAATACACATAAGCCCTCAAAAGACACATTCTTTAAGGATTTTTTTTATTTCAGTTTTCCACATTGTTGATGGACAAGTCACACACGTGGCTCCCAAGTGGTGGGTTAGCCTACTATATAACGGTGCCACTGTAATGCAGAGAATTGTAATAATTTAAATTCAACCTTTTCCAATTCTCTGCAGCAGGTTAATTAAAATGAACTTGAACTGTTTAGATTCTAACGTTTTATCTGCTGCTTGTTTTCTCTACAGTGATGGTGGGGCAGATGGAACAATGGCGTCGAGCTCCAATGACTCTCACTATAGTGGTTCTCGGGTTGAAACTCCAGTATCTTACATGGACGATGATTACGATGATGATGACTATGATGAGAACGATGATGACGATTAACCACCTACGCCACTTGGTTGTGCACAATTCTTCCAGCAGCTATAGTCATGGGTTTTATGAACACACAAAGCTTTCTTCTCCCTTTGCTTCTAGCACATGTTCTATATCTGATTTCCCTTATTTGGGCATAGAAGAATATGCGCTCCGAGTGTTCATCTAACTCTTTACATTTATCCTGGTTAATCGTGACCCTGTGTATGGTGGTAGCACCAGCTTTGGTCTCGCTGAGTCTTGATTTTTAAGGCGCGTAGTGTGAATCTGAACGAGCTGCACTCAATCAACCATCCACTGCAATCAGCATGAAAAACTCTCTCAGCCTACCAATCAACTGCTGTTGAATGTGTAGTGACATTTAAGAAGTAGTTCAGCTATCTGTATTTAAACAAGTGTTTTTTAATGCTGGCTTATTCAGCCTGTGCAGATTCAAGATGGTTGCCTTTAGACTGAGGCTGAAATCTGCACAGCCAGCTTCTATTTCACCCCGTTGGGGTAGGACTTTGGATCTATGGACACTTTTTGTATGAGTAGATGAATTATTGGCTTTTTGTATAAAAAAAATCCTTGTGTGTTTGGCTTCCTGTTATTTTGTGGGCAGCTGTTGTAGGGAGCTCTTGTTTTATATGTTTTGTTAGGGCTTTAGCGATAAACCCCACCAGTTGGTTCCATCTGTGTGTTTTACAACCGATGGTCATCAAGAAATCAAACTTTACTACCCACTGATGTTTATAGGAAATTTAGGTGCATTGTATAAATAATCTATCAGAAGTGCTCAAAATGAATTTTTAGTTTCTCTCCAGGTCAGTAACACTACAGAATGTGATTGTTGATGCATATCTCAGTATAGGTTATATGCCTTTTTTGGACTCCCTTAAAAATAAACTTGTACTGACTCATCAAATGTAAGTTTTCTGTAAGTTTCTGTAATCTAATATGTTTGGAAATTAAAATTATAATGTTTTAAAATTATTGAACTCCTTATTAGTGATGGCTGTGTAAAAGAACAAATTACAAATAGTTTGTGTGTATATATGCATTGTCCCTCATTTGTCCCAATTCAATGTCATTTGTTTTCCCAATCACAGAGTAATTAAGAGTAATTAGTGATCACTTATCTTTGAACCAATTAATAGCCCTAGTGGAAGACATTTCACCTAAGCAATATCACAGGTGCCGCTTTCTCAGTCCTAACACAATTGAAGTATAGAAGGGAGTTTTGATGAAATTGAAATTGTTTACCCTAAATTCTTATTAGTATTTCTTGTTGGAAATTAGAAAAAGTATTTGTGATCCTTTATTTAACTGTTCTTTTTATTATCATTCAATTGTTCTTTACTCTGTCATGTCACATAAGTCAGCTTCAGCTTATGAAGTCACATTCAGTGCACAGTGTTTGCTTAAGGTTATGCACTGTGGTCAGTTTTCCACACACCGACAGCCACCAGTGCGGCATAATTTAGTACACCTGACTACCAGAAATACTTGACCCAAATGACAGAACATTGCCATACTAAAACTTTTGAAAATATATTTGTCTAATTAACCAGTGACACGTCTGCTAATTTGTGCACAAAATTAAAACAATTGTAGGATTGTTTCTACTACACTTTCTCCGAGTGCATATTTGAGTTGTATGAACCGACACTCCCCCTGGTGGTCAAGATTTTGCAGCGCATATTACTGAAAAACATACATTCTTGATCATTTACTGCGTTAATATAAAACGTTTCTAATAACACCATATCACTTAAATTTTATTTATAACTAAATAATGTATAGTGTGTGCAGTCGGGTAGACCAATGTTATTAATCCCAAAAAAGAAATTCAAATAAAATGAGACATCCTGGAAATAGAATATGTATTTTAATCAATTTAATTGACTGATGCTAAGAAAACATTTTTTTTATTTGTTGTCTTTATTGTGTGTCATCTTGATTTAATACAGAACAAAGTACACCATGATTTACAGTTACACAACAAGAGCAGCAAATTAATTGCAACTTTAGTAAATACAATACAAAATGTTTGTATACATCATACCACCACCCACGTATATATGCCAATGTTTAGTATCTATTAAGTGCTCCTGGGCAGAAACAGTGGTAAACCGGCCATATGGTGATGGCTTATTTTATAATAACCTCAATCTTAAAAAAAAAAAACAAAAAAAAACTTTCCAATATTGGCAGCACATTATAATTCTGTGTTTTATACAAAACATTAAGTACAACATTAAGTTTATTCAAATCACGTATTTAGTTTTACCACTTCGATGGTTTAGGTAAACAGATTCAGCCAACGATTTATAGCTCATTGATATTCAGAGGGGGAAATTTTTCCCTACAGCATCAGAAACAAACAGAAATTTGAAAACGGAAAGAAAATATTACCAAAACGGCCGACATGGGTTCTGCTACATATACAAAGAGTGGTAAAACTATTTACGGTATAATCATACGACAACAACTTAATGAATATTTTTGGTTTTATTATACTTCCTTAATGCCATTCAGTGGTGTAATACTCAGAGATCTGCAAAAGTATCCTGTACTTTTATATTTTCCAGTAGTAACTGGTTGTGTCATATAGAACCTATAGCCCAGATTTAGTGGCATCTTTTTTCAACCATACAAAAAAGCTTTAAATGAAGAACATTTTTGTGATGTATGAAAGTGGAAAGAATCAGCATGAATTTCTTTTGTTGTTGAAATTATAAAGGTTGTATGATGTTGGAGAAGTAAAAGCAAACCGCCAACCTTAAATTTTAAGACTAAAAAAATCATTTGAAAGTCTTAATTTACCAAAGCTGTAAGTTCTTGTTAATTCTGTTAATGAACTGCCATATCTAAGAACCACTAAATTAAGTGCAAAAGTAGCGGTCAATTTGAATAATGTACATATGTTACAAGTGTAAGCTATAAAGGGTTTGTGACGTTGTATTTCGGACAGAAATGAGGAAACATGTAACAGATGATGGAGCATTAGACGGTGGGAACGATCCAGGCCTCCTCCACTTCTCCGCCCCCAGTTCAGCTCTTAACCAAAACTAACATCAACACAGAGGCAAGTTAGCACACACTAAAGCTAGCGGCTTACAACAAGTCCTGATAAACTCTACGACACTTACATTCTTATTTACAGGTAATATAAATCATCTATCTGCTTTGTAAAAGCGCCCGGTTATGTCAAAGTTAACTTTTGAAAATTGTGAGGAGTTACTATTTATTTACACTTGAATTCGTTTTCCCGCTTTTTGACGAAATCTCACTTGTGCTAACAAGCTAACGGATTAGCATTCTGTGGAAGTTTTTCTGCGTTCAAAACAGCATCATGTCGTCCCTGTACGATCAACAACGGAATAAGCGACTGTCTTCGTATGACTCTGCAAACCACGTAATGCAGCAGTAAGCGATTTAGAACACAGACGTTATAAATAAAAATAAACACGCTAGCCGAATAGCCACCAAGCCTGTTGGCGAAGAGACTACGGGCCACGTAGGTTACTCCTTACCAGGCAAAACAAGATCTGTTAGGTAATGTACGTAACGTACTTAAATAGGGCACATGATATATGAAGTGTTTTGTGTCGTCTGTACAGCATTAATATATAAAATACCTACACGAGTTGTTACGCTAGCTTAGCGAGTTAAGGCGTGATTTTTTTCTTGGCGTGTCTGCACAGCTAACACGCTAACAAAGACCAGATCAGGTAACCCAATGTTACTCTAGATGTTAAAATGTCATTACCTGACTTCCATGCAGCATTTCCTTTCCCCACAGAGCTGATAATCAGCCGGACAGCAGTAGTGTTGGTGTGATCAACCTGCTTTCGGAAGTCTTGACAGCGATGTGCACTTTTCTCCAGGATTTCCGGCTGCTCTTACATTGCCCTTCTGCTGTTTTGTTTCCGTTTCTTCCATTTCCGTTCTAACTTTCCACTATCAAAAATTGTACCGATTGTTTAAAAGTTTCTAAAGTTTTTAAAAGTTATTCCGATCACATTTACTAGGCTATATTTTGCAACACAAAACCCCTCCAATATGGCAACTATGTTTGCATGCAACTTTCTCGCGCTTCCTCGTGTGCGTGTGTAATTTTGCTTTTCTTAGCGGGTTTTAGTTCTAACTAACAAAACTCGCTGAACATATATTTAAACCTACAGAATTATGTTTATTTTGGATGGGATTGGGACATTTACGCTGGTAAGAGCGGTTCCAGGCCTAGTCTAGCGCTTAAGCCTCGGTGTTGCGTTACAGATTGACCGTTTGAGAGACCTAGTCGGGTCCCTGTTTCCCCTCCATACTCTCGTATTCTCACAACTATTAGAACTAACAGGATTTTGCTCCATATCATGTGTTTACATTAAGCCGTACTCCATTGTGTTAGTGACATAGTTAGACATGTGTATGGAATTAAAATATATTTCAAGAAATTAGTTCAATTATTTTCAGTAGAGTTGGATAATTTCTTTACATTCCGGAAATGTAAATCTACAAGCACTATTAAATTATACTTTTTAGGGTGGCATGATGATTAAGTGTGTAGCACTGTTACCTCTGGGGAAAGGAGACTTATGGTTAGATTTCAAGGTGGGGTGGTCCAGATTTTTTTTGTGTGTGAAGTATATATTAGTTCACTCATACAGTCCAAAGACTAGTGAGCTGAAATTGAGATTCAAAATAGTCCATGAAGGTTTAATGTGAAACAACGAATCCTATGTTTCCGGATATTGTTTTGAATCTGGATATTAGGTAACTATTAGGCAAAATACAATGTTTAAAAATTATAATTCATTAAGTTGGGTTAGCATTGAGTGTGTGCCGATCGCAAAATGTGTAGTTTCCGAGTCTATTTAGAGAAGGGAAAAGGTTTTCTGTTAATTTATTTTTATGGTCATTGTATCTGAGACTTTCAAGATGAGATGCCCATGAGATTTTTTAAAATAAACAAATACACAATTCATGAATGTAATTGTTTACATATGCAAGCACAATTATGTTATACATGATTATATAGTATATGTTAAACCTGCCACGAACCACAATAATAGCTTTAGTCAAATTAAATGTATTTATTTTTGCTAAAATGTTTGCTAAAAAGTAGTTTTGATATTAAAGTTTTAGTTATTCAAAATTACAATAGAGAAGACATTACTTTTACCCAAAAAGCACGGCAAGTTAGGCACACAGCTACCGGTATTTAAAGTATTTTTAGTAAGGTTAATATTTTTTTGTTGGACAACTGAGAAAGAAAATGATCTAATTTGCATGCTTATTTCTAATACTAACATGTTCTCGACATCTTCTGTTTTCTCTTTAGGTGGCTGTCCTAGTAGGATGTCAAAAAGTGAGACTGAGGAGATGATTGAGATTGAAATTGATGGACAAGACAAGCAGGAATGCCTTGAAGAAACGTAAGTTACTTTTATATACAGGAGCTGAATCTGTTTTTGTATTTGTACGTTTTCTGTATAATCTAAGTTGGCTATGATTTTTGTAGAATTGAGGAACAGACCATTACAGCAGCTGAACTTGTTACTCAGGACATTGATATAAATGAGCCGATTGGCAACTTGAAAAGGTTGTTGGAGCCTCGGCTTCAGGTTTCTTTAGATGTATACGATATCTGTCTGCAAGACATACATGTAAGTTTTTACACTTCATTTAGCATGTCCTAACTATTTATGTTTATGTGAGTTCAACTATACTTTTGGTTTTCTGGTTTCAGCTACACCCTGACCACAGTCTTTTTGACCAGGGTGTTAAAACAGATGGCACCGTTCAGCTCAGTATTCAGATCATCACAAGGCCAGGCATGTGCATCTTTAGAATGAATGCCAAATGAATAATGTATTCTTGTACATAATAATATTGAGTATAGTTTTTATGTGAGCTTCACTTGCTGATTTACTGTGGATTGTCTTAGGCGAGGAGAGGTTAAACATACTGGAGATAGTGAAGCCAGTGGAGACGGTGGAGGTAGTAATAGATCCTGATGCGGCCATAGGAGATGAAGCTCATCTCATGGAGGATGGACAGATGATAGCGGTGGATCGAGCTGCCATTGCAGATGAGACCTCTGAACAGGTGACCCGATGGGCAGCGGCATTAGAGGGTTACCGCAAGGAGCAGGTTCGACTCAATATTCCCTATGGTGAGTGCTGGATCAGTGAATCATGTTTTACAGTAAATCATAAACAAACCTACAGATGATCCTCGTGAGTGGATTAAACCAGTTTTATGTCACTTTTATGTCACCTACTAATTTGAGGGACTTGTGCTCAGTACTGAACGTTTTGAAACGATGCTACAATATATGCTTGGTGGCAGAACAATGAAAACAATGGCACACTGGGGAATTATAGTTCATTTGTTTTGGAACCATATTTTGATAGAAGGCATTGTCCAAATCGATTTTAATAATTCTTTGTTTGATTATTTTTTATTTCCATTTTAAAAACTGAACTGGCTCTTTCAAACTATACCCCAGACTACAAAGCACTCACAGCTAGAGTGCAGCTGTGGCCATTTAAAAAAAAAAAAAAGTTGTCTGGTTATATTTTGGCTACGCGTAGCCGAAGCCTTTTAAGTAGCCAAGACTTAACACTTATTCTGGTAGATCTTTGATTTGTTCCGATTTCAAAAGGTGATCTTGTACCTGAAATTGTTGGTGACCACAATCTTTATTTATTGATATATGGAATAAAAATGTCTTTGCATATAGAGAATGTGCAGACACAACTAGCATGCTTTTCTGACAATCATCTTTTCATGGATTTGGAATATCTTATCACATCAACAGCAAGCCACACCCTGCACATATACTGTCGTCTGAAAGGCAAAACTAAGTCCTAATACAATGTTTCAGAGATTCCAGCACCAGTGTTCAGTGTGTAATTTACCCCAGCTGCTGGCTACGCTGCCTCAGGTGTTGCTCTGGATATTAGCTGGTGGTCATCATATTGTGACTGAACAGCATATTTTAACGTAATTGTTAAATGAATCTGTGACACTGGATCCGTTTGGCCTCACCGATTCATAAGTTATTTTTGTTGTTAGGAACGTGGTAAAGGAGAGAGAGACCTGTCACAAAATTGGTCTTTATTTTCTATATTAAAAATCCTATTTTGGAATTTATTTTTGTCATTTATTTTGTGTCATCTTTTTCATGTTTGCTGTTGTTTAATCAATAGCAACCAACACATCTCTACTGCTTTATATATTATATTTCAGAGGTAATGTGTGTAACTATACTGTTGTGTAACTGGCAGACCCGGTGCAGTGGACGGCAGATCAGGTGATCCACTGGGCTGTGTGGGTAATGAAAGAGTTTAACATAGAGGAGATTGAGGTGGGTGGCATCCACATCCCAGGTCGACAGCTGTGCTCCTTTAACCAAGATGAGTTCCTTCATAGAGTGCCTAATGGAGAGATATTGTGGAGCCATCTGGAGCTGCTACGCAAATGTAAGTCTCAATACGCATTGTATGTGGCCTTCTTATATGTTAAATAATTATATTAAACAATTCTTAGTTTTCTTTTGCATTTGATGGGAATGTTTACATGCCTTTTTTGCTGTATATGTGTGTTATAAGTGCTCTTTGTGTTTTACATTATGCAGATGTTCTAGCAAGTCAGGAGCAGGGACAAGATGCTACAGTAACAATAGACCAGCGTAAGTTTTCTTTACAAGTGCTTAACAGATTTTTAGCCTTAACACTTTACTCAAACTTTGTATTTTCCTGCATCACACTCATGCTGAAACTTAAAAGTGCTTCCTCCAAACTGTTTTGTAACATTTAGAACTGTGTTTTTACAGACTTTGAAATTATGCTTTGATGCTTTGAACCCAAAACGTGCCAGGAAACACACATTTGCACACACTAATGAACACACACTAAAGGGCAGCAGTGAGCACATGTACCCGGTGCACTGGCCAGCTTTAGCCACGGTGCCCAGAAAGCAATTAAGGGTTAGTCCAGGGGTCGGGAACCTTTTTGGCTGAAAGAGCCATGAATGCCGCATATTTAAATAATATCATTCCGTGAGAGCCATACAAAGTTAC
>JAOUQU010410993.1:0-11468 GCA_028566735.1 Ammoglanis amapaensis
CGTGGCCGATGGACATTCCAAAGACTTGGACCTCCTTGTTTCCTGTTCTATGTTCTATGTACCTGGATAAATAAACCATGTGTGTTACCCTACCTGCTCTGGTGTGTCTCCTGTGGTGTGCTCTCGGCATTTTGTAAGTGTTCCTTAAAAAACCCTAACACCGATCCCTAACACTTACAAGTTAATTAAATGTTGTGGTTCCTGGATCAAAGTGGCATATTCTGTGTACTGTGGCTAGTACATTTCATAGATTAGTATTTCTTTTAATAACCATTATAATCAGTTTATGACCTCTTTGTGCACAAATTATGTGTATATTTCGAGTAACATGCCTACTGAATTCAACTTTGATAGATTTTAGAAAAGAACTACAAAATCTCTTTTAAAAGTGGCATTTTGCATACTTTGTTCATGCTGTAAACGTAGTGTGTAGGGAAGAATGTTACTGTAGTGTGCAGACTCTATTTGTCAAGGCAAACATTGATGGCATTGTCGGGAGTCTGTTTCATTGGTGCAATATAAATTGTCATAGTAAAATATATGTTTATGCAACTGGCATCTTAAGATATTGTCTTTCTAATTTATTGTAACCTTGGTAGTCATTTGTAACATTTGTAGGGTTTGCAAAACAATAGTACTGCTGCTGCATTTGTCGCAATTCTTCTTTTTCTTTCGGCTTTTCCCATTAGAGGTCGCCACAGCGGATTAAACTCCTCCATCTCACCCTGTCCTGAGTGTCCTCTATTGACACACCAACCACTCTCATATCCTCTACCCTCTCTCCTCCTCCTCCATGACCCAACAGTAGTCCAATTTCCACAAATGCCCTGTTGATCAACAACAACAGTGGCGGTCGTTGTTAACCCGGGCCTCGACCAATCCCGTATGAAATTTCTGTTTGTTATCCGTATCATTTGTGTTGGCTCAGTTTTACACCAGATGCCTTTCCTGACGTAACCCTCCCTATTTATCCGGTCTTGGGACTGGCACTAAAATACACTGTTCTGTGTATCCCAGTGTCAACACAATTAAAAAAACAAAAAAAAATACTAACATTTTAGCACAAATTTACACTTACTTAATGGTAACGTTTTTTTGAGACTGAAGGGAAGTAATGACACATAAAATGTGGCTGCAATGTCTTCACAGAACACTGTAGGCTATGGTTACTGGACTAGCTGATTAGAGATCAGAAGGTCACCGGTTCAAGTTCCATTACTACCAAGTTGCCACTGTTGAGCCCTTAGCAAGAAACTAAATCTTAAATTGCTTAAAATAGTGTTCCATTATATTTGTTTGTCACTTTAAATAAAAAGAATTCATAACTTATGATGACAAAATAAACAATAATGTAAACAATAATGCTCAACGTGAACTTGAGCTTGAAACACTTTATTAGGATAACAATTTCAAACATTTCAAAACAATAATTTGAGTTCTTTTTAAAGTTCTTTTTAATCTATAAGTAATTTGTATTTTTATGAGAGCAGTTTTGTGGACAAAATGTAGGACATAAAACAATACAGATTATCCATTCCCTGATAATTTTACACACTGACCACAACAGACAATCTTTTGTTACACTTTGTTTAGTTTTTTTGTTTTTTGTTTGTTCTGTATTCTGTAGTGATAAGGTCATTTTTAATGAAGTAATAATGAATGAATTAATGATTTGAACTGATTTATCAAATGTTTGACTTGTTTGTCAGTGCATGTAAAAGTCTAAGTATGTCAGAGCATGTAAGAAAAAGACAACAGCCATCTTAACCCATTCAAAACTAAAAGTACTGTAAAAATACTGTAATCCTAGGCCAAGTCTGCAATAAAGTTACTATATTAAAAATTTGTGTGACAGTTCCAAAATGCTCCTATGGCTGATCTTACTGTCTTTTATGCAGAAATGACAGGTATGCAATCTGCAGCAGATGTGGTAGATTGTGAAGTACTTCTTGTGGCTCTGTAGAGACTGATTGCAGTGTTTAGTGTATCAAGATTTCGATATGCCATGGATTGCATGTCCCATGGAAATAAAGACCACCCAGGTCTAAAATGTTGGTTGCACAAGGGCTCAGCAATAGAAAACATTCTAATATCTCTGCTCTGTTTCTATATCTCTACGCGTTCTTGATGTGTTTTATTGAATATTACATCTTAAGGCAAAATCAATTTCAGGTATTTTGTTGTGTGTGGTAGACTAAATTGAGTCAAGATTAAAATAATCTCACTGGATTATCTCTACTATGAATTATTAATTTCAGAATCTAGACTCCATTTTTATAATCCAGGGAGATAATCCAAGATTCCTACAGAACCTTTTGTTTAAATATGTGACTATATTTTCTAATAAATATGACTTCGTTTAGAAAAGACCACATAAAAATTTCAAACACTTTGTGATTCACGTCACATTAAAAAGGTTTTCAATAAATATGTAGTACTGTTGACACTTCCTGTGATTTATCATCTTGCAGGTCACACCAATGGGTGGTACAAAATCTGCTGTCAACTTTAGGACAGTAAAAGTTTACATTTCTGTTTGCGTTCAGAAAACATAAGACGTTTATTACAGTAAAACGAAACAAAACTTTTTCAAAGAGAAGAATGTTACGGAATGTTCTGAAGCGAGTTTATGTACATTTTCAGTAAGGGTTATGTCGTGTACATGTTCCTTCAACATTAACATGCACAGAAAAAGCTCAGTTTAAAAAACACCCATGCAGGCTAAGACTAGTGTATGCATGCATGAACTGTCTTAACCTGGTTTTTTTTTTAAGAAATTATATATAATTATTGGTCTCTAAAATATTGTTGATTTAATTTGACATGTTTGTTAGTTTAGGCACAATGACTTGGCTGTGATTACTTGGATGAAGATCTGACCACATTGTGTGAAGAATTATTGCAGTAAATGTATTTCTTAACAAAATCTTGCCACATATTCCGAGTACAGACATGTGGCTGGGTTAAAGTTTATTGTACTAATAAATTCAAATGAGCTAGGTAATGAGACAAACATTTATTCTGGAATGGACTATATTGACACTACACTAAAACAAGCTAGGAATTTGAACATTTAAATGATTTTTTTCTTTTTTTAGTAATTCAGAGCTAAATCTGTTTCATACACTTAGATAAAGGTCATAAACTTATTCTAGGATTTTGTGAATGTGCATACCTTACATTTTTTTAGTAATAGTGAGTAATAGGTTTAAGGACATATGACAGACCAGACCAAAAGTTTACAACTACACAGGCATAGTATAATTCATTACTTATATTACATAAAGTTAAATTGCTTTCACTAGTCACACATGACTCTCTGGGTAGCACTGAGTCTCAACATGTTGGAGAGATGGTTGGTTAATTTTCATGTGGCTGACTGTTATGTTGAAGACATTTTGCTGTCAGGAGAGACTATCTGTGTATGTCATTTACCATAAACTGGCCAGCAATCAGAACGGTCTCAGGTCATGTCTGGAATGCACATTTGCTTTCTTTTTACACACTCAACAGTCACAGATATTTACAAGGTAGGGAGACAAGATGCCTTTCCTGACACAACTTAGAGCCCTAGTAAACATTGAACAACTTGTTGTCTTCAACTAACCTGGATGCATGTTTTCGATTGTGTAAGGAGCATTCAGAGGAAACTCACACCGACATGGCAAGAACATGCATATTCCACATAGAAAGGACCTAGACTGCCCAGTCTGGGAATTGATTTCAGGACCATCATGCTGTGATAGGACAGCTCTACCCACTAAGCCACTGAGCCACATTGGTTTAGGTAAAATTAAAACTCTCATATAGAGTTAAAAATTAAACAAACTCTCATAAAGTAGTTGGTTGAAACAGTTATTTTTGTAATTATATTTAAACAGCCATTTTTATGGGTTTGGCAAAATACCAAGGCTCCATGAACCTGGGTTTGCAAAACTATATAATAAACAATAATTCCCAAGATTCCCTTATAATTATCAGACTTTAACAGTAAGTATATTGCCTGAAGCTCAGATTCTGATTTGGGTCTGCTAGCCACTGCAACCCTTTGGTTGCACAACAGGGTTTCTTTTATCTGTTGATCCAGGATGCTTTGAGACAAAGTATTGGATTTTTTTTCCCCCTTTCTTTTTTGTTCAAATTTGAAATCCACTTTTCAGCGGGTTCATGATTTTTGTTAACACTGTTTGCTGCTTTGTCAGTTTATTCCCAACAACTTTTTATATTAATATTTATATCAACATTTTCAACCTGAATAACTTAGAATGTGGTCTTCAAACATGATGGGCACTGTATCAAGTGTTTTGTTTTGTTTAAATTTTGTATGCTGATGAATTCTGTAAATTTTGAGCTGATGACTTGACGGATGTCAATGAAAATCTATAAAATGAATCTTTACATGTTTCATTAAACAACCTCAGGACGGTTTGGCAGTATGTAATTCCCCTGACTAGACAAAATGCTCACATCTGGCGGTGACATCAATTTTATGATGCTGTCTTTACTAAAAGAGCTTTACTCTTATATAATAGTCAAATAAAGTTTGAAAGGCCTTGAACAATGGAAAGTCCAAGAGTTGGTTAATGTTTCCTTTCTCAATCAGAGCAAGAACTATTGGAGCTTTATAAGAGTACTCGATGCATGCAGTGTTGATGAGTTCCAGCCGAGCGTCTTTTGGTTTCATTCAGACATCTGTAGATAGTAAGAGCTGTGTTTATAATATACAATTAAAAAACACCAATTGGAGTCCACCCTGTGATGGCATTTCCTTTAAAAGTTTAAGATGAAAGTGACACTTGATCAGCATGAAATTAGCTGTAGAAACATGACAGCTGTATATCCAGACTTGGGTCAGTTGAAAACTCAATATTTAATTTGTTTTTCTGCTTCTATTGTGGACCAGACTGAAGCTATTTAACAATGAAACATCAAAGAAAATGTTTTTACTACTTTAGAATGCATCAACATTTGCTGATGAGAGCTCGAGTATTATTGCTTTCAGATCACAAAGTAATCATGACTATGCTCTAACTTGGCATTGTCCATAGTAAGGGTTTAAAGACAGGCATGTGGTTTGCACCTTAACACCCAACACTCATTAACAATGACTACTTTTTACAATGAGGTAAATCTATAGGTGAAATTAAATTTGGTATAACAATTAGTAAAATATTGTCTAAGAAAAAGCAGTGGTGAAAGAAAATGAATGAACAGCTTCTGTCATCTTATGAATGGATTTTGCTGAAACACATTAAGTAAATTTTGCATACCTTATAAAATGATGGCTTAATTGTTATGGTGCTGGCTAAAGATCACAAGATCACCAGTTCACACCCCACTACCATCAAGCTGCCACTATTGGGCCCTTGAGCATTTGTTTAAAATAGTTTTTTGGTGTAATTATAAGTCACTTTGGATAAAGGCTTCTGCTAAATGCTGCAACTGACTGACTTAGCTAATGCATCAGTTTTACCATTCCAAATGTACTGTTTGACCAGTTTATTTAAAGCTTTTTTATGCTTTTGCTTTAACCACCCCCCCCCCCCCCCGCCGTTGTAGCGACGGACTAAACCCTCAACCAATATGCGTTAACCTCCATCTTCATTTTTCTTTTTTCCAGATTCAGACCTGAGCATGAGGACGCTCAGTACTCCCAGTCCTGCTTTCATCCTAAACCTAAGTCCTTCTCATCTTTCTCCCCAAACTCTTCTCAATGGAACTGACACACCATCCTCATCCCCATCCTCTTCACCCAGGATTCTCAGAGAAACTGTAGCTATTGTTCATGCCCCACCAGGAACACCAGGCTACAAGAAAACCTCTTGTACTCGCTCTACATCATTTATCGACTTTCTTCCAGACCCCATCCTTGTGCAGATTTTTGCTCACCTATCCACACCACAGCTGTGCAGATGTGCCAGAGTGTGCCGTCGCTGGTACAACCTGGCATGGGACCCTCGTCTCTGGAGAACTATCAGACTAAGTGGAGAGTTGCTTAATGCTGATCGGGCATTAAAAGTCCTCACACAGCGCTTGTGCCAGTATACTCCCAATGTGTGTCTTACCTTAGAGACAGTGGTAGCTAGTGGATGCTCGAGACTGTCTGATCGAGGCCTTCATATCCTGGCTCACTGCTGTCCTGAATTACGTCGGCTTGAGATCTCTGGCTGCTATAATGTGTCCAACAGTGCAATATTTGATGTGGTGTCTTGCTGCCCTATCCTAGAACACTTGGATGTTTCTGGTAAGCCGATTATTAATTAAAAACAAGTGATAATGAAAACGGTGAACCTTGAGCAAGGCTGTTGCTAGGTGGTTGTGCACATGTCAACGTTGGTTTGTGCTCAGTTTGTATGGTTTGTCACCATAAACATGAACATGAAACAAGACATCTTGTGTCACAAGATGCAAGATTTTTAGAAAAAACAGTGTACACAGACGTTTTTAGCATTCCACAGACACTCTTATTAAAAGTGAATTAGGTTAAGTCACACTATATGACTTTTACTGCGCAAAGTTTAGATCTCAACACAACTGGATCTAATGCAGTTGTGGGTCTTTTTAGTCATTGTAGATTTTACACTACATGACAGATCAGTAGAGTGTTTTACATTTTACCATTTGTCTTCACAAATTTTGCAGATTATGTTTTTTTTGCAGTTCAGTCTGCATTGGTTGTTTTGTCACAAAAAAAATAAAATCCAAAAATGCATGTCATCAATAGGCATACTGTGTACGTAAGTACATAACTAAGTAATCAAGATATAAGGGACTTACCCACGTCCCCAAAGTGGCAACCTGGAAGTGGTCAGGCTTGAACTTTAATTGCTTTACTTTATTACCTTATTAGTTAGACTACAGCTGACAGAAAAAGTAACTTGTGTAGTGTGTACAGCAGCACAAGAAGTGAAAAAACCCCACACAATTTAGTAACAGGATATTGGGAGTTAGTATCTTATATAATTACACAAAACTGCAAGCTATACATTTTATTCCGGAATTGCTTGCCATCATACTTGTCTGTTTTTGGTTTTGACAGTCTAAAAATCCATAGCAGCGCTGCCTCTAGCAAAAAAGCTGGAAAAAACATTACAGGATTTGGAAATTACTACCAGCCTTACAGTTCCCTTTGGGGAAAAGGAGAGGTCTGCTCTGAGCTCTGTAAGTCTTAACCCTAAGCAGAGGAAAAGGTTGTTCTGCTGCTTTCATTAATCTATGGTCACACTTTGAATTCCTTGGTGGGTGAAGCTAATGTATGATCATTTAGAAAAGGATGTATTTAATTTAAACTGAATAAAAACAGACATAGAACATTTACTTTCAAATTAAATGTCGAGCTGTGTTTTTCTACATCATCTAATATTTTCAATCCCACCAGATGCAAAATTTAACTGCATTTTGAATTTTTTTGTCAAATTGCTTCATCCTGGTCAGGTTTACATTAACTACTGGACTAGATTTTACATGGCAGAGTAACACATCGTTTCTGTCACTTCAGTTGTTTGTTTAAACTTTTTTCTGATTTTTTGGTATTTTTAAAAATTCTGTTTAGTTAAATCAAATGTTACAAATAACATATTGAATGCTGGATAAATAATGAATGGGATTTCACTGTGAGGCTGTGTGAGTACCTGTCAAGTGGGGCGTGACATAATGAGACATAATGAGACTTTTTTTAGGCGTATCTGTTTAATCTTGCTCACTACGGACACAGGCACATCTAATGTTATCAATCACGATCTGAAAACAAGAACTGTTAGCCAGTACAACATGAAAAAGGTCAAACGTTTAAGAAAACATTGTCTTGTTTCAGCTAATTCTGCTAGTTCAAAATTATTAAATGAGAATATATTTTTGTTATGAATACATTTTTTATGGGATGCGTTACAAAACTGACCTGCTTGGCTGTTTTACTGCCTATATAGGAAATGTTTTATGTAAAAAGGGTTGTAATAGGACGTTGCTTTATAAATCAGATCATTTAAATACTTATTATGCTTACACAGTTAGCACAACATGAGGTGGTACAGCACAGTAAAAGCAGGGCTGAAACAATTGAGTTTTACTTTTGCACAACACGCTTGTGCTGTGTGCAGGTGATCTATTAAAGTTTTTGTGCATTATTAATAAATAGTATCTGCAATGCATGCTGTGCTCTGCGCTCAGTAAGAAAAGTGATCCTTTAGAAGATGGAAAAACATAACATAAAGTACAACAGTGTTGTTGATATGAAAACTTTTTTTTTCTTCACCTTAACTGGCTTTTTTGGAAGAAACACACAAGTACATGCCAAACATATCTGACAGAAGTCTTTCAACATTTTTTACAATGGTTCTTGGTTGAAGGTTGATTTGTGGTATATGCAATCTAATGGTCTCTAGGATGCATATCCAAAAAGCCTAAAACCCCTTTCAGTAATATTTAGAAATGGATACATTATAATGTGCCACTATTATTTTTACAGGTTGCTCACAGGTTACATGCATCAGTCTGTCCAAAGAGACTGACCACAAAGTCCTTCTTCCTGCACTTCATGGCCAGCAGATTAGTCTACAGTACCTGGACATGACAGACTGCACATCTCTAGAAGACCAGGGTCTGCGAACAATCGCCTTGCACTGTCCACGCCTAACCTTCATTTATCTGCGCCGCTGCAGTCTACTGACAGACAATGCCTTGCGTCAGCTGGCACTTCACTGCCCCGCTCTGCGTGAGCTTAGCTTGAGTGACTGCCCTCTGCTGGGTGACTTTAGCCTGCGTGAAGTGGCCCGCATGGAAGGCCAGCTACGTCATCTGAGTGTGGCACACTGTAGTCGCATCACTGATGTAGGTCTGCGCTATGTGGCACGCTATTGCCCGCGTCTACGCTACCTGAATGCTCGAGGGTGTGAGGGTATAACAGACCAGGGTCTTGGCCATCTGGCACGTGGATGCCCCAAACTGCGAGCGCTGGATGTGGGGCGATGCCCATTAATTACTGACATGGGGCTAGAAGTGCTGGCGCATTTCTGCACCAGGCTCAGAAGGCTGAACTTGAGGGGGTGTGAGAGTGTCACTGGCAGAGGGTTAAAGGCATTATCAACAAGATGTTCTGAACTGCAGATGCTTAATGTGCAGGACTGTGAGGTGCCCGCTGAGGCGCTACAGCTGGTACGACGCCAGTGCAAACGCTGTGTAATCGAACATACAATCCCAGCTTTTTACTAAAATAAAAATAGATTATTTGACAAGTGGATAAGTTTACTTACTACAGCTTATAGATGACGATGTAATGTGTGTTAGACACAGTGTGCAATACATTTGTAGAGAAATATTAATTATTTCATTAATATAATAATATTTATCAGATTTCTTATTAAAAACTTGTATATAAGTTGGTATTTTAACATTATTGTTGTTTATTAAAACATGTTTATTAAAACCTTTGCATATATTTGTATAACTTTAATTATACAACTTATATATACATATATAATATACTTATATATACAAGTTATATATAACTTTAAATTTATATTGACATAAGAAACATTGGTACAAGCCTAGAACGGTCAAACATCATTATAAGAACACATACAGACATGGGGAGAACATGCAAACTCCACACAGAAAGCCCTGGATAGCCTTACACAGGAATCGAATTTGAGACTTTTTGCTGTGAGAAAACAGTGCTAACAACGTAGCCACTGTACCACTGTAAAACGATCCAATATTTCAGAATAAAATGAAGAAAAAATCCATAGAAAAAAAACAAACGTCACAGACATCACAAACAGACGAGGGCAGTACAGCAAAAATGACATTGCATTGTTTGGTATGAACTATTTTGGAGATGTGTTCTTCACTTGGCTGTCTACCATTTATTTCCCACCACCACTCAACTTATTCTTTCTTTTTCTCCATTTGACACAAATTTTGGCTTAAATCCAATCATGTACATCAGGTCTCATCTTATGGAGCAGCAACTTAACTTTCTTCAGCCTTCCAAAGTTCAGCCACACCACTTCCTTCCTGCCCATCATTCCCCAGCTTCTTGTAGCAGCTTGCATCAAACAAGTCCTTTGAGTGTCATTGAGAAAGAAACCTGGAAAGTAGGAAGTGCCCTTGAGCAAGGAATCTAAGCCCCCTAGCCGCTCCCTAGGCATGGTGGTTTGGGGCTGCCCACCTGTCCTGGGCAAATGTGTCCACTGCCCCCTTGTGTTTACTAGTATGTGTGTTTCACTGCATCAATACGGAGATTATTCATTTGTGCAAGCACAGTAAGCAAATAGTTCACTTCATGCAGATATTGTTATATACCTCTGCACAGCGTTTGTGGCATCTAGTAAATACGAAATGTAAGTTTATATTCAGGTTCTAGGAATCATGGACAGGGTGAGTACAATTCAGGGCATGTTTTATTTCAGAAAAGGGGAAGTTACATATCTGAATACCACATCAAAATTTGGGAGGGGGGACCTATTGGTTTTAAGATTTTCCAATGGAAATGTGGTGATGTGTCCTCGAACTCACTTTGTATTGCTAGTAGAGTTTGTATAAGTTTTATAGCTCATTTCTGGCACTGTTAGAGTTTGAAAATTGGTCTGTCAGCACTAGCTTTACATAATCAGAATGACGTGTGTGCACTTTGTAAGATGCTTTGTAAGTTTCCTTGGATATTTATGTAAATATATTTAAGTAATGTGAATGAATCCAGACTGCACCTTAGAATCTTTGATGTCTATTGCCTTTAGCACAAGGGTGGGGCATTAGGTGGAATAAAGATTTATGAATCCATATGTATCTTTCTTAGTGTGTTGTCTGTTGAAATCTGTCAGTTATGTTGTGTAAATTGTTGATTTAGCATATATTCAGTTTTATCACACAACACAAGTATTGTTTGAAATGATAAAGCAAGCTTTATGCTGCATGTACACTGATGTATAACACTATACCATACTAATGAAAATACCATAGAACTTACCAGAGAACTTAAACAATCTTATTTAGTTGGCAGTAGCTGTACTCGAATGATATTAGAAAAGTTTTAGCTGATACCATTTAAATTAGGTAAGTACAATGAATGCAGAAAATCTATGAACTGGGTCGCACCTACAGCCACAGAATAACCCAGAATAAAGAAAACATAGCGACACTATTCATTCATTTAGGCTTCATATAGTCTTAGTTTTACTTTAATTTAAATCTGCAATCAAGAATGTGATACTCAATGTATTAGCCTTTTTTGTAGATCATTTGTCGTCTCATGCATAACACATGAATATTAAAAAATAAAAATAAACATCTGCTTGTTTAAATTTCTTACACCTCGGTGACTATGTTTACGATGGATTCTGTAATGCAGTATTTAAGGGGAAAACTCACTTCTGCATCTCTTTTGTGTTACTTTTAGGGTACCAACTAATGCGAAGGGCTACCAGTTTGATACACACTTGTGAAATCACACATTTATAACCTTTAATTACATG
>JAOUQU010411013.1:0-11467 GCA_028566735.1 Ammoglanis amapaensis
ACAAAAACACACACACACACAAACACTACTCATTTTAATAAATTCAGGACAAGCTAATGTAAAAAATGATGTTTATTTGCACATACAACATACTTCTGGTTATGGTGGTTGAATGCAAAAACCACATTAAGAATGCAGATAAGCTCTTTATGCATGTGAACATAATATGTATTAGCTACAGTATTTCGAAGCACTATACAGCACTAATTTATGTGCATAACTGCAGTCATGAAGGTCGAACCCGTCATCTCCAGACTCCCACACGCTTGATGAAAAACGATCTCGTGTGTGTAACGATGAATTAAACGTTATTCTTGACTTTAAATATATGTTACGCATGTATGCCATGTGACACAAACGTTCAGAGTCGGACATAATCAGTACTACTATAAAGCATTCGCTTTAAATCCTTGCACATACACGTCTGTGAAAACAGAAATGAAATGATTTTCTGGTACTTCCAAGAATGGAAGTACATCAGATAACGTACAAGATTATTTCATCCAGTGCTACAATAATGACTGAACCGGTTTGGTAAATGAAAGATGGAAACAAACATGATGTAAATAAACATAATTAAATACCTGAAGATCTCTGTGGTATGAAAAGCACTTCTCTTGTATTAGGTTGTCACGATTATTTAGTACAATCATTAGTGCTCTTACTATTTTTTTGAAAATAATCAAAAACCAAAGAAACGACTCTAATAATTAAATGACTCTAGTATGTCTCAAGACATCTTCAAATCATCTTGGCAAAGCTTCAGTACTAAACCCACGTATTTAAACCAGAAAATAAAGCTGATTGTTCACCTTTTAGGGCTGCAACTATGATTTACAGATCCATTCTACATGGTGTGTGCACACAAAAGTAAATGCAATATCGAAGCCTTTCCCAGGCCTGCCACAATCGTTTCACTGCAAATACTTCAGCGTGCAGCAGTTAATAAAAGATGCAACATTGATCGCAACTAGATCTTATTCAATATTCAAAGCAAGAAATTGAGCTACGTTATGTAATTATTGTCTGATTCGAGTTGACTAATATTGCAACCATTTAACTCTTAACATCTTTAACATCCTAGTGACTCTTCCTGATACAT
Organism: Ammoglanis amapaensis; assembly: GCA_028566735.1. Classification (NCBI taxonomy): domain Eukaryota; kingdom Metazoa; phylum Chordata; class Actinopteri; order Siluriformes; family Trichomycteridae; genus Ammoglanis; species Ammoglanis amapaensis. Next base: position 1,103 of record JAOUQU010411013.1, read on the forward strand.
GATGTTAGCAAAAGAATCAGTTCGGACATGATGTTAAAAGAAAGAAAAGAAATAGTGCCAGAGTTGTTGAACTCTGTGCTACACTCATTTATAATCGCCAGAAAACAAGTGGCACTTAATGCCACAACTAATAATATATCATTAAAAAAAAAAAAGAAGAAAAAAACACATCCAGCTGCTTTTTCACTGACCCATAAAAATATACATTCCCTCTTAAGGGACATGTCGAGTCCGTTCAAGTGTTCTGAGAGGACGGAGCAGGACTGAGTTGCAGGGGCTGAAACTGCAGAATGAAGACATACTTGGAAATCAGTTGTGCATGATCTCCTCCACATCGAGTGATGATTTTGTTTCTTTCTGCAGCTCAGGAATCACTCTCGGAGCCATTGCTGCTGTCACGGCTGATCTCGATCTGCAGTGAAGGCAGGTTATCCAGGCGGCTTTTCTTCACTTTGCTGGACTGCTGCTCCTTCTGCTTGATCATGGCACCCCACATCTTTTGCAACTGAGAGTCGTCGTCCTCATGATCGTTGTCGGCTCGTTCAGAGTCCGCCTCGTCCCTGCGTCTGCTCCCTCGTGAGGACGCGCCGTTGCCTTTTCGGCTGGAAAGCTTAGAATCGCGTTCTTTCTCGGAGGTTCCTAGTCGGCTCCATAGACCACCTAAGATAATAATAAAATAATAATAATAATAAATGTTATGACAAAGAATAAATGGTAAAAATAAAGCAACCAGCGTCTAATAAAGAAAACAAGACTACAACTTAAATCTACTTATAGCTTATAAATAAACGCAATATTGCAACCAGATTGTATTCATGGTTCGATTGAGCAAGTATTCAGCAAACATTTTCTGATTGGAGCAAATGGACAAGTCTATTTAAATAACATTGAAACTTCTATTCTAAATGTGTGCAACATATTTATGCATTTCTGTACACATGAATAAGAACGTACATCATGCTTAAACAGAAAACGTATTTCTAATTAAAATCTTACTAGACTTTTTCTCCTTGGATGGCTCAGAATAGAGGGACCGAGATTCAGGTTTCGCTGCTCCCAATCTGCTGTGCACATCAGTGAGGGGTTCTCTGCGGGGCGCCACCTTTCTGGAGGCTACAGGAGACACAGATCGGTGTCTGTCAGGAGAGTGTGGCCTCTTCCCCAACCTCTGTCTTACATCTATAAAACATTAGAACACATGAACAGAAATTCAACAAGCCTGAAAAACTGTTCTTAACCTAAACAAACATCACCGCCATATTCAAGGCGCAATTACTCGCTACTATAACAAGCATACGGAATCCGTTGTTTTGATGGCTATAAGGCTTTAAGGCCCTTCTGTTCTGCATTGCTACTCATTAAAAATTAAAGTCTTAACAGGCTCATAATTCTTCAATCCAAGAACTTTGGGCTTGAGCGGAGAGACCAAAAGTAAACGATGAACTTAACAATTTCTCTGGTTTGCTGGATCAGTAAATAAGGGTGGGTAATAAAATCAACGAACTAACTAACCGGTCTTCCCACTAGATGTAACAGGTGGCCGAACAGTCTGATGTGACGTTCCCTGTCTTTTCTCCTCCAATAACTGCCGGACATCGGTCACCTTTTCTGAGGTAGGTTTGGTTACAGCCCCACCACCGATACGACTCCGTACGTCTCTGCTACTGGATGAACTCGTGTCAGTTCTAAGAGAATTCCTGGATGTGGGGAAAAAAGAGCACAGACACACACACAAAAACAGACAATACATTTACTAATATTGATCGTACAACTACATTGTTATGTGTGATTATCTTGCTAAGATGTTTGCGAATTGAAAGATCTTAATTGTTTTATACTTATATAAAAAGATAGAAACCAGTGTTTGTTTTTCTCTACCTAACAGTCAATCTGGTGCATGTTTACTTTTAACAAATGACAAAATATTATGGACCAATCTAATAACTGGATTAAAAAAGAAGCTCTAACAGATAACCTACGTAATTTTTAAATGCAGTGATGAGAAACGCGGTCAGTGTCCTACCGAATGCTCTTGAGGTTACTCTCAACCTCGTCCGCATACATGGTCATTTTCATGCTCTTTTTTGGTGAAGGTGTCGAGATCATCTTTAACTCCAGGTCATAGTCCATTTCATCGGAATCAGACGAGCCTAAAAACGAGCCCCCTAAACGACTACGGACGCCACCTTCTCTATGTTGTGATGCTCGGTCGCGTTCTGTACGATCTCTGTACTCCACGACTCGATCATCAGCATCCATGTCCTCCTCACGGTCCTCCTCCTCCTCTTCTTCCTCCTCCTCCTCCTCTTCTATAGGCTCCTCTGGTAAATTCACCAGATCAGCTGGAATCGACAGATGATTTAGTTACAGATACGATTTGCGGATAAGAACAAATAAATGTTAATCTCAGAGCCTTTACTTGTTGATATGATGTATACCTGAGTGAATGTGTGCATAAGGTGGAGTGTGTCCCATACTGTCACCGATTAATGACTTTTTTGTCTTGATCACATCCCGCTGGATTCTCCTGGTGTGATACCGCCGTTTCCTACAACGATAATAAAACTAAATTACGTTAAGACATCAAGGCCGGTCATCGCGAATACAGAAGCTGACTTGAGCTAGAGTTGTCTGGTTTATCGTATATGATAAGTCCTATCCGATAGCATAAGTAATATAGCGACGCAGACATATTGTGGTGGAGAAAAATGTTAAGACACTGGTTAATTTTTATGAAGAGATTAATTTATTATAATAATTTGTTTGTCTCATGGCACGTCTCTTTATACTGCCTGACCCATCAATTCCCCACTTGTATGTACCAAATCAAGGCCTTATACATACCCAGCCTTCTATATAAAATGATTTCACTTCTCTTCATCTTTCTTGCTACAGCAGCCGTCATTATCCAAAGCAATTTACAATCACGACTTTGTGGTAGTGGGGATTTAACCGGTGTCTACTGCCCTCCTACAATGTTAGGTTAGTGCTGAACAATAAACTGAACTCTCACCAGGAATTACTCAAGATACCCTTCATGCCCCCATAATTTGGATTGCCATATTTCATGTAATAGCGACTTCGTCTTGCAGCACCCAATTCTTTTTTATCATCTGTGGGGAGAAAAAAAAACAGAAAAGAAACAGAAAAAATAAACCTTGTGGCGACCAGTGCTGGGATTGGGCCATATTTACTAGAAAAACAATGAGCTCTCACCCTGAGTGGCAAAGCGCAAAAAGAGTTTAAAGTTGCCTTTAAAGCTTTTGGTTGCAGGACGCAGGTCATTCCGGAGCAGAGACTCGTGCTCCTTCTGAGACAGCAGGTTAGTCTGTGAACCCTATAAAAACCATCGACACCAGTCTCACACACACTCAGGGATTATCGAGAACGGTCATGCTCGAAAAGAATTGTTTTTACCTCAGAACTTTCTGGTGGTGGTTTTGTCTCCAAATCTTCTTCACCATCACTGGCTTTTCCTGCGCTGTCCTCACTGCTTTTACCAACCTTCACTACATCATCGTCGACCTCGCCTTCCTCGTCCTTGTCATCAGAGGCATGATTTCGCCTGGCTGGAAAACATTACAGGTATGTAAACCAAAAATAAATGAGAACTCTCTAGCTGTAAGTAAAATATATTGCTACAAGTTGTTTGTACTAAAATCAATGTACAATCAGTATGTCCAATTAACCCGACTTCATGTCTTTGGACTGCATTCTTTGGAATATCCGTAAAATTACCCACGAATTGATCGGTACGTACATCCGTTGTACAAAAGCATCCCATGAGTTAACACAGTATATGCCAGAATGACACGACTGACCTCTCCGTTCTTGGACTGTTGTTGCAGTGGTTTTAGAAGAAGCAGAGTTAGAGATGTTTCTTTCAGGCATACAGCTCATGTTAATGAGAGCTCTAGTGGATGTGATGTCATCCAGCCAAACAACATTACCTGTAGAGCAGACAAATGCATGATAACAGTGTGAAATATTATTAGTAATAACAATAATATAAGAAGTAAAGCTTAACTGTCTGTTCTGATTCTTAAAGTTGTTAAACTTACACGATGTGTCGTCAATCCACTCAATGTGGGCTGGTGGATACTCTTTAAAGTAGTTAAAGACATCTTGCGTGCTCATATCATCCAAACCGCTCATGTGCAAGGCCTCTAGACGAACCTTGGGGATCGCTGAAAATCCAACCAAGATATAACATCAAGCAATAAAAAACAAACATGTAGGACGTCTTGAGAAAGAAAAGAATAAGAAACTTTTTATCTATTAAGGAGCTTACAATAAAATCAACACACAAGAAAACAACAGTAACTTGTCTTTACGAGCACATGTATATATGTTGTACTTTTAGACGTCGCCTCCGCTCAGCGAACAGATTTAAACTCGCCGCTAACAAAAGACTTACATGTTTTCATAAGCTCCCTGTCGAGAACCACATTTCTCTGCGTGAGATTTTCCTCTGGACGAAAATGAAACCGCTGTGCTCTCTTCTCCTTCTTTTCAATGGCTTCCTGAATAAAACAGCACATTTATGGCAAAGAGTCAAACTAAACCAGGACGTGATTAATATTTTCGATGACAGAGACATAAAGGGGCTCACCTGGGACGTTACATCGATGCCGGTGATAAAAGCACCTGCCTTGTTTTCATATCTACGACTCGTATCCTGAAATTAAAGCCAACGCAGATAGTAAATAACTCTCTCTCTCTCGCTCTCTCTATATTTATACATATATAAAAAACACATACACACATATGCACAAATAGCTCAGCTAACAAATAACCTTACAGCCAAAATGTACACCAAATAAGGTACCAAACAAACAATGTAAATAACGGACCAAAGACCAGGGTATTGGACATCTATTCACTACTAAGAGGGCAGTACCGGTCCAGGTACTTTCAGTTCAGAGTTCCTTCCACAGTCCAAAGACATGCCATCACGCCAATCGGAGACCGTGAATCATACAATCACACAAATTACTACACTGTCCTACACACAACAGTAAATCGGATTAATCTAACTACAAAGTGTGGAGAACATAGTGATTTGCCAGCTGAAGCACTGAAAGGGTTAGGTGGGCATTGCTCAGGGGTCCAACAGTGAAGATCTACCGTAAAGAAACTGAATCAACAGTCCTGATCTTATCACATGTGGATCAATCAATATCAATACCATCATTGGTAAGTATAATATCGACACTTCCACTACTATTGACACCACTGTATGTGTGTATATATATATGTATGTATGTATGTGTGTGTGTATATATATACACACACACACACTGTCTGTAAACAAAAAGCAAACAGACTGCATTTCTATAAATATAATTAACACATGAAATACATAATTAATCTTTCCAAGGACAACTATGTCCACACCAACATTATTTACATTTTTGGTTTATTTGCATCTGCTTTGTTATGCTGTGCTCTCTAGTAAATATTGCCACTAGATATAAATAAAATAAACGAAATATATTATTATAATAGTTTTAATACATTTCTTTTTTTAGAAGTGAACCTGACATTATAGAGGTTTTGATGCAACACCGACCACAATTGACACAATATATTTTTTTACTAACAAGTGTTTGTTAGCATTAGCACGAAAAACTTCCACTTTCTTGAAATAAAAATAAACAAAATAAATAAACACGTACAGAATTGAATCGATAACACGACGTCAAATCGAGCTACATTTAGTTCTGATGCGGAGGCGCGCTTGTTAAGAATCAACCTCACCGGCGTCGGTTGAACAACTCCCGGGCACTTTGAACGTGACACGCCGCGGCTTGTGGGCCTTAAACGGGCGTCCTCGGTTATTGCTATTGCTAACTTACCGGCAACAGTTCCTTCAGGCTCCGGCGCACGGAAACGTCCTCCAACTCCAGCTCTCCCTCCTCCACCTCCATTGGCTCCGCTTCCCGAACGTGACTGTCCGAGTCGGACTCCGAATCCGAGTCGGAGCGGTCGGACTCATTGTCAGGTTTCACGCAGACTTGTAAGCTACCGACAGCCGCCATGATAAGCTAAACTATGCTAAGCTAAGCTAAGCTAACTCGCTGGTCCTGGTCGTTCTGAAGCAGAGCGACGCGTCCCAATTCAGCTTCTGCCTCCTTGAAGCGCGCGTTTGAAGGCCGCTTGTGACGTCACAAGCGGCGCGATCGAAAGATCCTTAGTATCTGTCCTTCAAACGACCCCCCTTTTTGTGAAAATGATGATTTTGATACTAATTTCCCCTCACTTTCTTTCGTTTTAACATTTATTTATTCCCAACATTCAATTACAAACAAAAACAAACCAAACACCCCTCCAAGAAAACATTATGTTTTTTTGTTTCTTGTGTTAATGTTAGCTTAGCAAGTCAGATATTAAACCACAACCTCACAAGAACGAAATAAACATTGGATCAGTCTATACAGTGATGCAGAAAGTTTATTCGCAAATACTTTTACTCTTTCTATAAAGCAATATACACGAATCAATACAAATAAACTTTACGATCGATACGTAATTTATCAGAATGAATCAGTGTCTCTCTAACAAACACCCGACATAAAAAAAATCACAAAACAATAAACAACATCTCAATGGCAAAAGTGTAATGACAAAAAGGAGAGAAATAAACAAAGAACTAAACAATCACATTTTATTTCATTAGAATGAATGTGGTCACAAATGATCCACATCCACACAGTGAACACATGTTAAAATAATTTAGAAAGGTTCATTATTATGAATCATAAGAAAGTTTCTTATTTATTTATTCTGTGCAGTGATTGAACGTCTTTGGAATTTTGGTCCACAATAATTTACATCATATACAAAGTGTTTTTGTTTTGTTTTGCAAATTATGCACGGGACTAACAAAAACAATATCTAAATTTATATTACATTAAGGACAACACTGTAGTATACACTGTCTAAATACACTGAACACCTGAACAGGTCGCCAGTTTAATAATTAAGCCACCTTGCCACTCCAGGGTTAAATGTATTTAATTAATAATAATTACTATAAACTGAAAGCCATTAATCTTGAAAGTAAACAAATATATTGTGGACAATTTGACACTTGGGTGCAGGAATAATGGTATCACGTAAACCAAAAACATTTTATGTCATCAGTTGTTACTTGAAAAGGTTCCATCCTATATATATATATAAATATATTCCAAAAATATATCTTTGAGTTAGATGCATATTGTTTTTTTTAACTGACTTAAAATTACATGTTTTTGGGTTAAATCTGTACTTGTGTGCTGGCCGAAATGTTCTCAGATGTTTCCAATAATTCTGGAAAGCTGAATAAACTGATGGTAACTCAGACCGGAAAACAAGATAATAAAGAAGAACATAGTGTACCTGCAGCTTCAACACTTTATTATTCAGAACATAATCAGTAGATACCCTGTATGAGGTATACGAGTGCATTTTGAACTAGCATGCAGGAGAAAATAGTTTTCTTTATATCATTTAAATAATTAACTCAATTCTCTAAAAGATCTAGTGGCAGTCAGCAAGGCTTTATTATCAATATCAGAATAGAATAATGTGCTAATCTAATATCAGGGTAGAATGTGTATTAAACTTTATTTGATCATGTGACTCTTGGCTATATTGGAGGCTGATCAGCCCCAAGCAATATTTCGTTGTTAGTCTTTGTTTCCCTTCTTCGGCGTGTGTGGTCCTCGTTTACAGTCGGTCTCACGGCGTGACCCCATGCAAAGCTCCTGCTAGCTCTTCAGTGTTTGCATTAATGACCCTGTGTGGTGACAAAAATCCTGTTATACACACACACACACACACACACACACACACACACACACACACACACACACACACACACACACACAGAGAGAGAAAGATATGACACTCACCACCGCCGAGTGGTTCAGCTTGTCGAAGCGGAACCTAAGATTGGACCTTGGGGAATTCCTATTCTTGAAATCTTTTCATCGTGAAAGAGAAAAACAAAATTAATTAAATATCTATGCATATTAAATTACTGATACCACAATAAGGACACAGAAACAAATCACTTTCTGTATTTAAACATATTTATAACTCTAAGATCGTTACCTGTGGGACTTCGACACATTATAACAGGAGTTCCTGTGTTTGGACCCTCGACACCCAGAGAATAACCACATGTGGACGAGAAAGTTGGAGAAATGTGTGCATTGTTCTATAAAGAAAAAAAGACACACAATTTTCATACACATATTGTTGTCATTAACTAACAATTGTTGTCAGTGCCTAAAGAAAGTGTGTTTTCTATCCATCCGTACTACACTGTACCTGCTTAACACGAGCAACTACTAAATACATTTATATGTTTAAAACATTTCATTAGTTAATTTAACTAATATTGAATGATTTTACATATACATGAATATTTCATTCGTTTATAGTTTAAACACACACATACTGGGTCTGTTTCCTCTGGTGCATCGGCGTCTCCAGGTACACTGCTGAAACTGCTAGTGCTTGAGGGCGAGCGAGAGATATCAGGGCTTCCGCTACAGTCCTGTACATTCAGAGATGGTCTGCAGTACATAAAATACAGAAAACCAACGACACATTTTGTTTAGGAACATTGGATTCAAAAGTTAAGAGATAAAAAAGTTGTTAATAATATAAGGACGATCTGGGTTTGTTAAAACAAGACTCACTTAGAATATTATAACAGGATAAAAAAAGCTAATCTGTGCCATAAACAATGATGCAACATGGTTGTGAAAATAACATTTTCATTGTGACCTTTCTATATACACGCAGATCTCTGGAGAGCTGGGATTTGACGACGTCTCTGACTGAACCTCCTGGTGGCCGTTGTCTAGACTCTTCTGATCCCAAAACGTACTGAGATAAAACAAACAAGACAACAAAACCATCAGCCAAAACTTTTATAACGCTAGTGTAAAGTATAAACCCAAGAAGAAGAAGAAAACCCAACCTTATACACAAAATAGTAGTTAATAATCCAACATGAACAATGCAAAAAGTAATTCTAGTTTATAGAATAAAACAACACTCATTTGAATCAAACTAATGTTAATGTTATACTAGTGAAAATGGAAAATATGAACGTTTATATTTTCAGTATACACTCAAAAGGTCAATGACTACCTTGCTTAGGGGCCCAACAGCAGCAAATTAGCATTGTTTGGACTGGCACTCGGACTGGCACCACTAGGTTATGCCATCCAAAGCTGGATACAATAAATATCGATTGGTATGACTTGGTATGCTCGTTCTTACCTGCGTGTCTGACGTTCAGAGTTTCCGTCCATGCTGGTGTACAACCGAGGGAAAATACCAGAGCGTCTCTTTACTGGGCTCTTAACTGGAGATTTAGCCGTAGACAGTATCGGGCCCTAGCGAAATCCGAAGCATGAAACCATTTGACAGCATTCAGGTACAGCTGATAAACTTGTACATCTTATGTATTCTCACCAATTTCTTATTGCATTCAGGAGAGCTAATGTGCAGGCCTGCACCGCTAAGACTGGTGGGCATTCCTCCCCCCCCGATAGAGGAACGGCCATGTTTCTGAGAGCCCACCATCGTGTCCATGGAGTGACTGCGTACCCGCATTGCTCTCTGATCCAGGACAGAGAAAACCACACGTCACCTTTCACACACTGGTAACTGGTAGAAATATAACATATAAAAGTCATTGGTGCTGACGGTGTGATACAAAAGTACGAGCACCTTGATGGACTCGAGTATTCCATGATGATTTCCATTCTCCATGCGCTCATCGTCGGTGCCGAGTGGCTGTGCGAGCACGAGCTGAGTCTGTCTGTGCAGGTCTTTATGGAGGTTATCGAGTAAAGCTGCTCGTGTTCTCTCCTAACACTCACATACACACACACATAGAGAAAATACCAAAACATCCTTAAAATATGTGCAAAACTTCAGAGATACTATGACAGTCCTAAACCACTAAACCACTAAACCACTAAACCACTAAGCCGCTTGTACAATACATTTAATAAATTTCAAATCTAATCAGTTCTAATCTAAAGAAGCAATGAAGTCAGACACATGTTAATAAGTAAAAGTGTACAAGAGTTGGTTAGTACAAGTGTTAAAACATGGTACTGAGTAAATGGTATGTGAAGTCGAAACATATATATATATATGTATGTGTGAGCGTGGGTTTCCTCCGGGTACTCCGGTTTCCTCCCACAGTCCAAAAACATGCACTAGGTTGTGTAGTGGAAATGTGTAAATTGTCCAGTAGTCACATCCAAGATCCCTGTAGAGATACACAGTTGGGGAAAGACCTGGCAACCTACCCCGTAAAATGTAATTGCCGAGATACTCTGGGGATCGGTA
>JAOUQU010411023.1:5738-21835 GCA_028566735.1 Ammoglanis amapaensis
AACAAAAAAACACTTTTTAATTAATTAATTAATTAAAAAATTAATTGTCTGTCCAAATCCCTAGAAGGATTTGTGATGTTTCTTGGACATGAGCACCCATCGATGAAGACGATTCCCTCAGTAGATCTTTATATGTATTCCTATCAGAATTATTACATTTTTGATCAATGCTTTGAATACTCTGAAATAGTGACACACATGAGCTAATTATTTGGGTTTGTTTGATTTTTATTGCTCTATAATACTTTAAAGTAAATGCTTAGCTACTTCAACTTTAGTCAGGTTTATGATGGAATGTACCTTATGTATTAGATGAACATAGTTTTTTTATTGTAGATGTATATATAGATAGTGTATATCTTTAAAGTGTTTATCACTTTCACTTTTTGCATTTCTTCTCAAAGCCAGAAGAGGTAGCAGTCAGAAAATCTTCCAAGGCAACTGGAGACTCAAATTGGCAGAGGTGTCAGCGAACATTGCGTGATCTAGATGAAGTTCTGGGCAACATAGAGGCTCTTTTTTCCCTGAGCTGTGTTCCTCAAGTGCTATTTTTGCTGGGTGGTTCTCTCGTGCAACCCACCGAGTTATATGAGGTCAACATGGAGGCTTTGGAAATAGGAGGTGACAAGAATTTGAGGACTTCTGCATGTTTGAGGCAACTTTTCCGCACACTCTTTGTAGCAGATTTGCTCTCTGATGTCAAACCGGTCCGTCTTATGGCCACCACGGTCATGGTTCTTGGCCATAGGGACTGTGGTGTGCAATGGTTCAAGCCAAAAATTGACTTTCGAGTTCCCACAAGGATAAAGCGACAGGTAATAACATTAGCCACCCATGTTTCTGCAAGTAGCCCAAGAAAATGGAACGCCAGGGACTGGGAGAATTACATATGGTTTCAAGCACCTGTTACTATCAAGGGTTTTTGTAAATGATATTTGTTCTCAAGGATTTAAGGGATTTATTGACTTTCACCACATGTTTTATTTAGGGATGGATATATAAAATATTTAAGTCTTTGTTTCATTAACAAATTAATTTCTTTAATGAATTGTCATTCACTGCAGATAATTGCTAAGCCATTATGAGCATGTGCATATTTTTCTGGTTCGTTGTAGTTACATATGATGATGAATGTGTGCTTTTATTGAAACAAAAACATGCAATTCCAAAACGTTGTACTCATTGAAAAATTATGTGGTCAGTATGAAAGTCAAAATAATTTTTAGTACAGAACTTTAAAAATTTTTAACCTCTTATATATGTGGTCTTTTGCTATTTTGACTTATTACAAAATAAAGATTGTGTAAAAAAAATAATCATACATTGTTCAGAACATTCATAACATAGATTTTCTGCATTTTTTATCCCCCTGTTGCAACAAACTATGGTGGAAACAGTAGATTATGACTAGGTGTAAAACATTTAGGATCTGCATAGACAAATAGACGGGAGAACAGAGTGAGGTTGTTGTTTTCAACTTAACTGAAATTTCATTTTCTTCACTTTCCATTAATTAATTGTAACCATTATTTATATTATATAGAAGTAAAGGGGACTATGACCAACATGTGACAATCACCACTCTCATACCTACATAAAGCAATAATTAACACCCAATTATTTAATAGAATGAATAATTTCACCAAATAACCTTATCACTGCTATTATCAGAATTATTACATTTTTGATTGATGCTTTGAATACTCAAACATGAGCGACACACATGAGCTAATTCTTTGGGGCTTTAAATGGGGCGTACCAGATTGGTGTACCTTATGTAATCTTAGATGAACATATAGTTTTTTTTATTATAGCTGTATATATAGAAAATATAGTTTTTCATTATATATGTTTGCAAATAGCAAGTGTGAAGTTTATCTAGCCTTTTTGTTCTCCACTTTCTTCACAAACTGCTTCACATCTTGTGCAAGAAGTTCAGGCTCTTCAAAAGCTGCAAAGTGTCCCCCTTTGGGCATGTAGGTATAGGAGCGAATATCTGTGAACCTTGCTCGGGCCCAGGTCCATGGACAATGCATCAGTTCATGTGGAAATGCTGCCAGGCCCGTAGGCACATAAATCTTTGTTCTGTATAAAGACACAACTCATTAGTCAGGTTTTGTTTAACCAACATATAACAGAATGCCTTAGTCATTGCACATATACAGGCGTACAACAGAATTTATTCTCCACATATCCCTACTTTAAGTTTGGGTCAGCCATCATTTGGTACCCCTGGTGCTGATGTTGTTAATGGTCTTGCTCAGCAATACAACAGCATGAATTAGAACCCAAAGCACTACCTGCTAGGCTACACAGTTAACAAATAGAAAAAAAAATTGTCGTTTTTTTATCATTCCCTAAGCCCAGTCTACATTTTTATTTACATTATTAATTGTTATAAATAAATTTATATCTGCCAACTTCAATATGTTTGAGTTAGAACAGCAGGAGATTTATATTACAGCACCCATAAACTGTATATATGTCTTAATTACCCATATACAACCAAATTAAAAATGGTTTGTGGGTTTGTTCTAGTTTCCTTATATCGTCCCAAAATGTGCAGGTAAGGTGAATTGGAGCTTTGGAAATTTATGAATTTTTGAATGGCTCTGTTGTGAAATTATTGAACTTGTCTAGTGTTACCTCATGTTGCCGTCCATGACTAGCTAAATTGTTTTGAGAACTACGACTTAAAGATTATTAAAGTTTTAAAAACTGCTGGGTCTGACCACAGCGCTCCAAATGAATTATTCCAGAAATTCCAATACTGGCAAGACCGGAAGTGATGAGGCTTGATTGATTGGAGGCTTAGGTAAGAAGCCAGGATTTTTTTGCCATCCACAATAAAGAGTTATTTCTGAGAAAATGATTAGTTGATATGTACATGTAATGCTTGTGATGACATTTTGCCTTTATATACACTACTCCTAAAATGCATTTAATTTGACTTATAATTGACGAATAATTTTTTTTGTATCAAGTATTAATTTGTTTCAACACTTTTTCACATAACTTGCTCTTCTCTGACAAGGAGCTTAGCAGTAAAATTTAACATGTTTGATCCAATCGACAAACACATTTCCTGGTTCAATTAGAATTGGTACATAAAAAATCACCATCATTGAAAACCAACACAACACCAAACAATTAATCAATAGAACATTGCAAGGTTTCAGAAAGGATGTTCTGAGGTTGATGATGAGGTTGCATTGGGGAATGGCTGCTGAAGAATGTTGTAGCTCAAATGCAATGGCATTTTCTCCAGTCATAAATCACACAGAAAAACCTATAGGATCAGGAGAGTTGTTGCCATGCCTCAGCAGATGGTAAGTAGACATGTGAACAGCATGAGACGTCAACATCAAACTGTAATTGATGTTCAAGGGCACGTGACAAAGTACTGACACGCTGACAATTGGCTTTTCAATAAATATGAAATAAAGAAATCACTTATTGGCTTCTAGTTAAATGGCCTATTTTCATCCATCCATTATTAATTTTACCACTGCCCAATCAGGGCAATGGTGGGACACACTGGGCAAATACAACACATGAAAAATTCACCAGTCCGGTGCAAACACACACGATAATTTCAGTATCTCCAAATAGCCCCATTGCATGTCTTGGGACCAGAGTAGAAACCAGAGTACCTGAAGTAAACCCACACCGACCTGGGACTCAAACCCGGAACTTGTGACATAACTAATCCCTAAGCCTTAACCTTTTTCATAAATTTTGCCCCAATAACCAAATAACCCTTACCTTTTGTAAGTAATGTAAATGTTTATTTTTAGAATCAAGTACTCAGTCATATTAGGGGTTGCCATACTACATTACTTTGGTGCACACACCTGATATGGCAGAGTTTAACGCTGAACTGTCTTGAGCATAGTACTGAGAATGCACTAATTACGGACTGCCCACCCTGTAATCCAACAAAATAGTGTGGTATGGGAAACATTGAACTCACATATTATCCACTCTGCTGTGAAAGTTTTTGCCTATATTCTCTTTATAGAAGCGCATTGATGGGGTGATTGAGCCTGTGGTCCAGTAGATCATGATGTTGGTGAGAAGATCATCCAGGCTGAATTTTCTGTAGTATAAAAGATTTAAAGACAAACGCAAACAATCAAAACAGCAGCACCTTTAACAAATTATAGCAATGGCTATATGTATGTTTATTTTTTTTTAATATGACAAGCTGCACCACTCTGAACTCTTTAAACAGTAATTTATAACAGTAATTTAAAACAATTTAGTTAAGCTTGAAAACCACTGAAACTGGAGACACTGGTGATGTGTTCGAAAAACTAGTGTTAAACTAGCAATTAAAAATGAGAAAAACACAGCATACAATTTTAAATGCTCATTTCAATGAAGTAGACTTTTTGAAATATTATGCAACCTTGTCAGATAAGGAAATAGCAACATTTAATCAGAGCTTTTAAACTCTAGCAAGCCACTTCAAACGACAGAGCAGTGGAAAATTGGCCTGCAGGCCTCGAGTTTGACACATGTGGTAGCTATCTAAAAAGCATATTTTAATAGCCTGACTTATAAGGCTATGACCTAATAAAAACTGCTTTAACTTCTACAGGAATGCAGCGTCCTGTGATTTATCTAAATTATTGCTTAATGTTAGAAGCACATTGTATTTTATAGTTCATACACGTTTGCAAAATGTTAATTTTTAATTTAAATAATGTATTTATGTATGATTATATTAATTTCTGTTTTTTATTCTCTTTTTTACCTTTCTAAACCTCCATCCTCCAGATCTCTGTTCTCAAAATCTACCCAGGTGCTAAACTTCTCCAAGATATAAGCAGCAAGACCAACTGGGGAGTCATTCACTGCACAGCCTGTAGGAGATCCCAATCAACATGTTAGAATGCTAGGGTAGAGTTGTGGCTTTTACTAACTTATTCCCATATTTATTCCTTGCTGCATTTTTTACTCATAACTTATAACATATGTAAACATAAATGTTGTGCAATACAATGGTCAAAAAATGTGTTTGCATTGAATCAACATGGAATTTAACAGAAACTACATAAGTCTCACTGGGGTGCCAAAGCAAGCCGAGAAAGAAAACAAAGAGAAGAATAATCCTTGTCATCGGATTAAGTTGCATAAATAAGCAATGGGCAATTGCATGTTTGAAATTTAACAGCAACAAATGTGACAGTAGTGGGGATTAACCAACAACCTTCAATTTGTTAGTCCACAAACTTAACCTTACCCATTTAGTGAAAGAAAATAAGCAGCATAACAGCTATTTCAGCTTTTGGCCCTTGCCTGTCATGTAACCAATAAGGGTTGGTGGGCAAAATTAATCTAAGTATATACAAAAACAATAATAAGAAAAAATAAGTAAAATGAAATATATGTAGTAAAAGCAAGCAAGTGAGCTTTGTTTCCAATGTTTTTTAGTATCACTTTACATATCTAAATTTCATCAAATAATCAGGGGCCTAGCAGCCCTGCAGACTCGACACTGATCATTACCAGTGAAAAAACATCATCCTCTTATTTATAGAGGTGCTTGGACTCAAAACAGGCTAGAAATGCTCAAGAATCCTACATAGAAGTACGACTTATGATTGTTTTGTACCTGCAGTATCAGGTTTGGTGGCTTGGATATGCATGTAACCACTTTCTTTTAACAGTTCATACACATTCTTTTGCATGTAGGGAAAAAGGCGGCGCACATCTTCTCTAGTAAAGCCTACAAGGAACGGCAGGTAACGGCCAAGGGTGAGCGACAAGATGGAGACGATGCTGCCTGGCCGGGCAACGATCATGTTCAGATGCAACCCTGTCACACACCTACATAAAATCATATACATAGCATTAAACCATTCCGCCTTTAAATATTGTGTACATCTGATATTTCAAAGTGAAAATACAGTCGATTTTGATTAATCAGACCACATTGGGACGCAATCATTTTGGTCGTAATATCGGGATGGTCGATTAAACGAACATGCTCTTAAACTGGACGTGCTATAATTTATGTAACATAAAATATTTATTCAACCTTTATTGGGTGATATACACAAATGGCAAACGTACAAACAACTTACAAAATTTGTTTAAAAAAAAAAATTCAATAAATGATCTACAACACAATGTTTAGTTAATCAGTGTTACGAATCTGTGATTGTAGTTGAAATGTATTTTAGGACTTTTAGGTCCGAATAAGCGGCTGGTCCCATTAACCAGATTCGACTGCAGGTAAACCTTAATTTAATATTAAATGTCAGCGCAATTTGTGAAATGTAAGCACAATTTTGTTGTGATAGAATTAATGTGCCTTTTCACTGATTTACAAACAGCTATATCCCAGATAATACATAGGTAAAGATGATCAGGGAATGGCACAAAAATATGTGCGATGTGTAATGTTATTTACTCAGGTTTCATCTGGGCCATGTTGATTGTAATGAAGGCTCCCCAGTCTCCCCCTTGCAGGTAATACTCACTAAAGCCCAGTCTCTCTAACAGTTTATGAAAAATACGAGCGGCATCTACAGTTGTGAATCCTGTAAAAACAAAAGTGAGAAATGTGAATATCAAAGTTAGTTTGAATAAAGGAAGATTCTCAAAAGAAAACTCAAAGATATAATTGTTTTTTAAATAGATTTCTCATTCACAGGATTTTCTAAAAGTTTGCAGACTAGAAACAGAGAGGCAATGGTAGTAGTAGTAGCAATTTGTCGGAAAAGTTTTGGAACTCAAAATTTGTATTCATCAGTATTTTATGTTTAATTAAAGAAGCCTTAAGGTAACTTAAGGAAAGTAATGTGATTATGGGGTTTTCTAGATTGTTGTGCCCCAGGGACCAGAGTTTAAACTATTGCTCTGTGTGTGCGCATGTGCAAACTGCTTTAACAGTACAGCAGCAAACCTTGATTGTATCACTGATGCTAAAATCATCAGATTATCATTTGAAGCACGTCTGATCTAAATAAGTATCCTAGAGACTTTAACAAGGGCCAAATCACTATCAATCTTTATCGACATGTAAAAGATTGTGTGGATGAATGAGTGCTTCATCCTAGTAGAAACAATTGGCCAGGATACATATTAGGAGCCAAAGCTCCGCACTTCAAGACTTCTTTACTCTACATATTTAAAATAGCAAGAGAAAATACACGGTAAAGAAAATAAGCATGATAAAGAAAAATTTAAGAAAAGCAAAGATTTCCCTTGAAAAAACGAGAGTTGTACCTTGTTTCTGTGGGGCATCAGAAAAGCCATAGCCTGGGATGGAAGGACAGATGACCTCAAAGACAATGTCATCCTCAGTCTTTGTGAGTAGGGGCAGTATCTTGTAGAACTCAAAGAAGCAACCAGGCCAGCCATGTACCATCATAAGAGGAAGAACTTTCTTTCCAGCATGATGGATAGGCTTCACATGAATAAAATGCACATCTAAACCTAAGATGATAAAATTAAATACAAAATGATCTGACTGACATGTATTTTTTTATTCTTATTTTTTTCTTTTAGACGCCAGATTAACAGCTTTAGTAAGACCTGTTACTAAAATGTGTGTAAAACCATTTAATATCAAATATTTTGTTTTCAACTTTGCGGCAAACAAGATAAATAAAGACACAAACTAGGGACAGTGTAGCCTAGTGAGTAGAGCGTTGGGCTGGGAACCCAAAGGTTGGGGGTTCAAATCCAGTCTCTGCTACACTCCACTACACTGCTGGGTCCTTGAGCAAAACCCTTAACCCTGTCTGCTCATTGTAAGTCGCTTTGGATAAAAGCGTCGGCTAAATGCAATGTAATGTAAATAAAGCTCATAAATCTGCATATTCACACACACATACACACGCACACACACACACGCACGCACGCACGCACGCACGCACGCACGCACGCACGCACGCACACACACACACATACACACACACACACACACAGGCACTATGTACTCTGGCTTTTGTGAAGGTGTATATATTATGTCTCCCCAATGTGAGTGTGTGTGTTATCTTCTATATATTTATCTTCTACATAAATAATTCTATATGCATATACTATAGAATGTTAGTATGAGTCTGAGCTCTGTGCCCCCCTGGGTCTTTCCTAAGATGAAACAGATAAGATAATTAGCTCTAATGAAGCCCAGATTTTAAAACCCAAAGCCACCTCTTTTTGTCCACTCTTTCTGAGACAAGTCAAGTCAATAATTCAAACCAGACACTCAGTGCTAAGGCTCCTGTATTTTTGTTTGAAGTTGCAAACTGAGCACACCACTGGCCTGTTGGGCTTTTTGCAATGGTTACTCTAATTGCTTTTTGGTGGTTTCGGCTTTACTGTGCAGGAAAAGAGCCATTATGGGTTCTATCCATGTTCCTTGGTTTTAAAACAGTGCTTTAGGTGAACTCAAAGCAAGTCAAGTTACATGTATTGAGACACTTAAGGCTTCCTATAAACATAGGCATAAATATGCAAAGATTATTCGAGGAATTCCAGGGAAAATATAATATAGGACAAATATTTTTAGTTTTTACATAATGTTTAAGATTAATGTGTTTTTAAAGAGCTGTTTTGTGTCTGCTATTTTTGTGGCTGCTATAGTTGGGTTTGTATGAAAAATAAAATAAATAGTCTAGCCATGGGGGATTCACTCCATGTCTCAAGTCTGGATAACAAATAAGGAGGTGTGTCAGGAAGGACATCATTTTTAAAAAGTCAACAAAAGGCTGATAAACAAAAACAATTCCATTTTTTAGTGTTTTAGTAAAATAATGGATGAAGCCCTTAAACAGCTTCACTGAATTGTTGTACAGAATACCAAAAATATACTAGTGAAAACTAGTGAGCAGTGAAATCTTTTTTCTCAGAATATAGACCTATTCATTTTCCATTATTTGCTGTTTTTGTGACGTTCGTCTTAAGCAATGTTTAAGAAATTTAAGACATTTAACAGACACGTTTATCCAAAATGACTTTTAATATTGACCTCAATTGAGAGTAAAATGTCTTCCATTCTCGGGAGTAAGCTTAAATCATGATTACAGCTGTGGAGGTCTTGTTATTTATATAATTTCTTAAAGAAACATTTATTGCCACTAGCATGTCCATATTGGAAGAGACAGGATAAATTATTCTGAAATGATTTCATTACAATTGTTAATGAAACTGACATTCAGTTAATCAATTACTAGTCAAAGACTTGTTTTAGTTAGTTTTATTTAGTAGGCAATTTAACAATTGAATACAGGAAAGTACCAGACCAAAAACTCACACAGAAACTGTGAGCCATTGTCTAATTCCAAAAAGAAAACTTCTGATTCTACTTATACTTCTTAGTACATCTATTGTATATATGTGTGCATATTATCCTATTTGTAATGAGAGGCAAAGATAATCTGAAAAATTTTGTACGAACCATTTCTAACTTAAGGCACACGTGGAAATGGAAAAAATTTCTTAAGCCAAAGTAATTTACATCATGACAGCAAGAATGCTAAGGAAGCATAACCAAACAACATTAGCATTAAACATGAACCTCAACCGCAAGGAAACAAATGCCCTGGCAGCAGGCTGGGAAAAGGCAAATGAGGAAGGATTTACAATACCCCACTGAGACATAAAGCAGACTGGCAAGCCATTGGCTGGCTGCCTTATCTTGACCAAGCTTTTAAACCTTGAGCTTCACACGTCTATGTGCTTGAGATAGGCACCCTGGTGAGAGGGCAAGAGTGGTGCTGTGAGTGCCAGGAGGTTATGGGCTCCTGTAAGAATCATGGGGATAGATAAAGGTGGTCCAGTGAGCAGTGGGGGATTGGGAGTTTTAGCTGCATGTGGTGATGGACCATCTGTTTCTTGGTTTCCATCTTACCTAGTGTGTCTGCCTTCATCAAAACAGCAGGTAATATCTGTCTGAGATATCTGAGATCAAGTGAGCTACATACATTGCAGTTGTGAAGTTGGCTTTTCATAACAAGCTAGCAAAAACCTAGAGGAAATCATGAATCACCTGAAATACAAGGTTGAAGACTGTGTTGAAGATTATGAAACGTTTTAAATATTTTTTGTAAATAGCAGTTGCAGTAAAGTACAATCTCATCATGTCCAAATTTTCTTAAAAAAAATTCAAACAGTTTTGAATAGAAAACGTATATCTATATCTATCTACAATTTTCATCCTTTCATTGAGACCATTGGCAAGAAGATGTATTTAAACTTCTCAGCTGACTGTTGAGCTATCCCACCACCGCAGAGAGCTTAGGGTGGTTAAACTGGTTGAGCTGATGAGTGGTGGAGATTCAAATGAGGCATAGCATGGCTCTCTGTGAGAAATCACTGATAGCTAGTGGAAAGAAATGTGTATTGACTGCACACATGCTGTAGAGAAGTAGGAAGATGCTAAGCATAAACATATAACACCTGTTATGAAAGCATTATCCTTATTTGTATTTTAATGATATAGTGATTATCTGACATGAGATGAGGATGATTAACATAACTAATTACTGAGTTTGAAAATCAATTTTCCCAGGGACAATCATGGTGAGACCAACTACTGCAATGTTCTAAACCAAATATATTCACTGCTGTATATCCTTTTACACCAACACAAACCGTGCATTATCAACGATCATACTGTGAATATCCCAAAAGCAAACATCATTGTCCTAGAACTTGAAATCCTGCTGATGATAGAGATATGCAAAGCTCCACAAGGAGTATCAGCTGTAAGTTAAGATAAATTGTGTCTGTTATTTCATCACAATGCCAATACAAATGAGATAACCATGACAGAAAGTATTGGTGTAATTGACACTTTACTACTAAACTCTGTGCAGAGAAAACACCACGAACAAGGATGAACAGGAAACAATAAACTTTACAAGCTTTCCAAAAGGTTTCCACACCCACAAGAAGTCCCTCTTCATTTTGCTACATGCACGAATCGGTGGGAAAATGCTTCAACTGAACATTTAATTTTTCTCTTGGCTGCTGTAAATTAAAGCACACTAAAATGAACAAAAGTGCTGACATGCCCGTTCCAGAGCATAACTTATCAATTGACAAACTAGTTTTGGTAGCTAGAAGACAATGTAAGCTTATATAATGCAAACTGTGTTGGGTTAATTGCCTTTCTGAAAGGTTTAACAATACTAACTAGATCAGGGCATGGTTTGAATCAGGGACCTTATGATAATCAGTAAACACTACCGGTGCTACGAATGCCATGTCACTAAATGTTTTAACTCCATGCGTCTTTCATGGCTTATTCACATTATTTTATTTATCATTTGTTTTAAACTTCTGTTTCACATAATTGTACCACTGCTCAGCATAAAATG
This sequence comes from Ammoglanis amapaensis, assembly GCA_028566735.1. Lineage (NCBI taxonomy): Eukaryota > Metazoa > Chordata > Actinopteri > Siluriformes > Trichomycteridae > Ammoglanis > Ammoglanis amapaensis. Next base: position 17,078 of record JAOUQU010411023.1, read on the forward strand.
TCTTATCCAATCAAGGTTTGGGTTTAATTATAATTTACCTGGAATCACTGAAAACATGATGTGTCAAAGTCATGAGTGATAAGTCATCACTCATGGATCTATGTTATTGTGTAGCACCCGCTGTACCAGCTGCTCTTTCATGCTACTCACTTAAAAACGATCCAATGTGTTTTTGCATGTTTTTGTGATGGTTATTTAAAGTTAATTGCTATTATTGATTTGGATGTGTAGTATGGTATTACATTGTCATTTTTTGGGCCCATGAAATGTATTGGGTTTGATTGGTATAAACATTGGTCTTGTTCTTGTCTTAATTTAAACTATTATGATTACAAAAAAGTCTTCATTATAATTGACCATTATTCCTTGTTTGGAACACTTTTGAAAAATACTGACCATGAAAGACACCCCACTAGAGCTGCTGTTTTGGATAATCTCTGACAACTCTATTTAGATAGATAGATTATTATTTGGCCCTTGTCAAAACGAAAATACATAAAATACAAATCATCTCACCAGGATAAAATGTTCACTTACTGCTTAATGTATCTCACCCACTTAGGTGCCATGTTGAAGAAATTGACAGCATTGTTCACTTCATGTGTCAGTGGTCATAGTGTCGTGCCTAATGGGTTTATAAACAGTACATAATTCTGTTGTTGTAAATATATGTTATATGCCTTAAAGTTTGAATCTTTTTTTTATATATTGTTCCAAAAGCATGAGCAGTAAGCATGGTGTAGTGATCTCTCTTTTGATTACAATTGAGAATAACATGAAAAACATCCGGGATCAGCAAGTAAAAGCCACAAACAAAGCCAAGGAAAATAAAACACTGAAACAGGCAGAAAATGCAAGATTTTGCTTCGTTGTTGTTATTGCAGACGTGGTAAACAGAACTCATCACGAGCACAAGTCTTTTAGAGCATTTTAGCTACACAAGGTTATTTTTGAAGCAGAAAAAATACCCCAGTAGTGAACTGTAAGTGTAGCTGCACATCGGGCAAATTTTCTGTATACTTATTTTTGCTCCTTTTTGTTTTTTGTTTTGGACAAAAGTCATTAATATGTTCGCACAGTTTAGTTTTTTATGTAATTAAGTTGTAATATATGTAATATATATATATGTAATATATAATATATATATTATATGTAATAATATGTTGTATTATACAGTAGAATATAATATAGTATACGAATAAGTTCCAAACAAATAAGTTCAACTTCAATAAGACTGAAATATAAACGTGCATATATTTTTACATATACTATATACAGTACAAAAGGGTTAGGGTCAAGCCTTGTTTTAGGGATTTATATAATGGATACATTCATGCTAGAATAGGAAAATTCTGCAACATAGTTGGAAACAATCGAAAAATAAAAACACAAAATCTGTTTGGATGGAAAACCCAATTACTACAACTGAGAATGGTGTACACATACTTTGGGCCATAGTGTATCGGCAATGTGTGTTATTATTAACATTGCACATGTGAATTCAGAATAACTGTCAAGTGAGCCACTAGTTAAGGAAACTTAATTAAGGCTCAATGCCTACCAGGAGGTAGAGGCTAAAAAGTGTTTGGAGGTGACTGGAGGCTAATTACATCCTAGGGCATGAAGGCCTGGATTTACCCCCCATGGATCCCCTGCAGGACAGCCTGACAAAGATGCATTAACCAGTACTTCAACAAACCCCCTCATGGAACCTGCAGCCTCCACAGAGGTGTTACCTTCAGTTAACTGGGGGTGACTTGTACTTTGGTTAGCAAAGGCAGTAGATTTCACTACCTCTAGATTACAGAGCACACATTAGATGCAGACCTAATAAGCAAAAATAAAATTCCCGTACATACAGCATTGTGACAGAGTATTGTACCAGCAATTGAGCATTAATGATCAAAGACTGACACCCTTGAACCAGCAACCTTCTGATTACTAGTCTAGCAACAATAAGCTACAGTTTCCATTCACATAGCTAAAACATAAAATCTACATTACACTGATTGTTTTCATTTATGCACCTGTTAGTGGTTGGGATATTTTGCTAGGTTAGGATTTTATCAAATGAATATTAGTAGCAGATTAACTAGACATATGTAAGGATTTAAGTTAGTTTAAAAAGGGCCAAATTGTGTAGGCTAGACAACTCGGTCACAGCATTTACAAAACTGCAGCTCTTCAGGGGTGTTTCCGGTCTACAGTGGTCAATATCTATCATAAGCAGTTTATGGGAAGAATATGGTGGTAAATCAGTGACATAGTCATGGGTAACCAAGGAATACACACAATACAAAGTGAATCACACAATTTTAGAATTGTGGTCATAATGTTTTGCCTGACCTGTGTATTTCTGTGTTTTATGCAAACTAATTTGCAGCAAATATGCTTGACCCAGATGCTTGACCAGCAGGAGTGGGCTACATAAATTATGTGCCATTAGTCAAATAGTTAAACAATTAAGTAACTACAACATTTAGTTTGTTATGTACTGACAACACCAAGTTAAACTACACACGTATTGATGTGCTTGAGAGGAGGTTTAATTTGAAGGGGTTCATGTATTTGGCTGCATTCCTATTCCTCAACTGTCTGTTCTTAAACCCCCAAATCTCTCCGAATACTACCACCACAAAGTGTAATTGTTCAGATGGGAAACTTGGGGGTATGGAATCCGAAATTGCACCATGAGACACAACCTAGCAGTTAGCCAGTAAGTTTTTGCGGTACAGCATCAACAACTTACAATTTTGGGGCAGCTGTGGCCTGGTGGTTAGATAACTGTGTGTGTGATTGGATAGTTGCAGGTTCGATCCCAAGATTCAATAGGTCATGACTGACATGCCATTGAGCACGGCAACTAAACCCTATTCAGCCTTTAGGCACTGTGTCTAGGGCTGCATGTGGTTAGTACCACAACGTGTGCAAATGTGTGTTTCACTTCATGAATTGGGTTAAATGTAGAGAATTAATTTCGATGTGTGTGGGGAAAAAATAGTGCTGAAAAGGTATTCTTAATTCTAAATGAAAAAAGATTCTAAATCTTTTAAATTCCATTGTTAAAATATGATACTATGATTAGCTAATAAATAACTAAGTCACTTAGTTCTCTGGCGGTTACTAACCTGACTTTTGGTGTTACAGTTGCATAAAAAAAATTCCTGCAAATTTCAAATCTAGCTAGTTAACCAATGTAATATTTTATTATATGTTATTGTATATTCAATATATTATTGTGAATCAATTTAAATAATCAGCAAAAGCCAAGCTGCGCCTATTCAAGAATGTGGCATTAAATCAAGAAATGTAAAACAAAACAGTGGAGATTGTGAGTCATATGGGCCTGTTGTGTTCAGTAAGGAATGAAACTGAAAGATAAAATATATCCTATTCTTCTGCCAAGTCTTCTGAAAATAAGAGAGTAATTTTAGGGTGTCCTCTGATTAAAATATTAAACTTTTCCAAGTTTCCAAAGGATAGATTTGACCTTTACTGCTTTGCTGCATTCCAGTGAAAATAAATTAGGGACACATAAACATGATTCTTTGTTTCGAACTGCGCCCTTTTCCAAGAGACACAGAGAAAGAAAACTAAATCATAGATTCTATTACAGCAACCTGTTGTCCGGCCCATAATCCTAGTCAAAACCGAGGACATATTTTATCCTCTTTCATTGTCCCTTGTTCTCTTGCAGAATCATGATAATGAGTAAATTACACACCAACTTAAGAATGCTCTTTCATGGCTGGCTGAAGCTCTTTCTCCTGGCTCAGACAACTTTTCCACTTGACTTTTTGTTTATGCCTACAGGGAGTCAATTGTTATTTAGTGGAGGACTGGCGAATGCAAATAAACACTGGACTGAAATGAACACAACTTCTGCCTTTGATCACTGACGAAAGCGTGCAAAGCTATTGTATATATTTTGTGCGGCATCATGATTGCCTGTTTATTTTCATGGAAACTGTGATCTAGCCAATCATACAGCTGGGACTTTTGACTATTTCCTGCTGGTGAAATCATTTGTGTACAGCACATGGAGGGACTGAACCTGATCAGGTGGATGTGCAGCTTGGGTGGCAAAATCATGTTAAATAAATAAAAATCTGACAGATCTCAACCCTATAAAAAACCTTAGAATTAAAGGCTCTCGACTTTTCCGTCCACCTTTTCTGAGCCAATGATCACGACAAGTAACGTTTAATTAAACTGTTTCCAAATTATTTTCATTCTTATTTTTTTCTGAATTGTTCATGTCCAGCAACAATCTAATGATATGTTATTCCAAAATATGTAATACCCATTCCTGCCATCCTGGTATCATTAGACTTCCAGTAAGCCAACAATGTTCATTATGGTTAAATCTAATGAACGTTAGACTTTAATAATATTTGTTTTCAAGGTCAGTTGTTTTGCCAGTGTTCTTGTGCTGTAGAACAAAGTTTATGTTAATGCTTTTGGCTGCAATCATCTGGCACTAACTTCCCAACAGTTCCGTTGCCCTGTCTATGTGATACTGAACCACCATAATTCCTATTTGAGATGACATAGCATTAAACATTTTGTCCAGCCACGATTAAATAAAGCCTATCTCTCAGTTCACCAAATTGATGAGGTCCGAGGCTGTCATTCTGATTCATCATAATCACAACATTCCAGTTGACCTCTTACAGGCAGCAGCATTAAGTGTGCAGAACTACTATGTGATCTGTCATCAGCTGCCCCAGTCCGCCACCTCGACCAGTCTGCTTATAT
>JAOUQU010411024.1:0-11465 GCA_028566735.1 Ammoglanis amapaensis
TAGATAGATAGATAGATAGATAGATAGATAGATAGATAGATAGATAGATAGATAGATATATCACTTATCCAAACGTGTTGGCTAAATAAAGCATGAAGGTAAAGCTGATGGATGTGAGTCCCTCAGTTATGATAGTCATCGTTGATTCATCAAGTTGTCATTTGTTGTAGGTGGAAGTGCTTTTATTTATTATAGTTTTGCCTTTGCACTGATGTGCCTAGAGGCTGTTTGGATCCATACTGGACAGGGACTTGGTGCTGCCCTTGTATTATTTTCCCAAGAAGATTATTTTATTATTTCATTGGACTTATGTAAAATATTAAAATAGTTTAGCCATGCGGCCTACTGAGCATAGAGTTCTTGTGAATTTCTTGCTGTGTAGTGAAATTGAATTAAACGTCTGAAATTTTGGTAGAATTAGCCAAAGTGAAATACAAAGTTGCATTTAGCAATAAAGTGTTACATAGTGTCTTATTATCATCTTTGAATTTCAAGGTAATAAAACCAGTGTATTTTTTAATTCTCTTTTATTGTGTACTACAACTTATTATACTTTACATTATTTCATATTCATAAAGCAAACATTTTTTATTTAAATACGAGCAAATTGAGACATGAGCTGGCTCACAGGATGAATTAAACTTGTAAGTCCTGGTTTCACGGTGCTTTGGATATATACCTCTATTTGTTCCGTGGGCAGCATATTGGCACATACATAGTTTACCTATTAGCAGTCTTAGAAAGGTGCTTGACCATGATATTAAGTTTGGCCCTATTCAATTCCATTGTTGGCTCTAACTCTTTTGTACACCTGAAGCCTTTCTTTTTCAAATGCTTTTCAATACACCACATCTATTTTTTTGGAGTCTGTATATCAAAATAAGCACTTGACTTGGTTGTAAAGAAGAAGGCCAACAAGATGACCTAGTACTGCTGCAAAGTAAAGGTAGGAGGCAATAGAGATGTTGTTAGGTTGAGTATTCTGAGTGTTTTTTGTCCTCTACCATAGAAAGGTTTTTCGGGTTAACCTTCACCTGTCTATTTCATAAGTTGTGCCTTCTTTGTTGTCTTTTTTCTTATCTCAATGCTAGATCTTTTTGCTAACAGTGACTGCCACACTTTTTCTAAATTTTATGAAATGCTAACCTTCCATGTTTCATGGATGTTAGCAAAGTTTTTTATGCTTTTAGCATCTGAAATGTAAATAGTTTAAACAGAATTTGCCTATTTAATCTTTTTTGTGTGTTATAATAATGATAACATTTAAAGCAATATGTGAATACTTTTTGACTGGTGGTTTGTTACCCGTAGAGTTACAAAGGCAGAATAAAACATTATCTTGATAGGACTGAAAAAGAATAAAGAACTATTTAGATCTATTCAGATCCTGCACTTGGGAAAAAGACGTCTGTCACTGAACAGGCTTTTCCTCAGATGGTGACTGATTGTCCATAATGTCCAGCTGTCCACTTCTCTGCCACTGTCAGCAGAGAGTCCAGTTCTATGACGACCACACAGACAGGCTGCATAATGAGTTTGTCTAGCCTGGATGTGTCCTTTTTGGATATGCTACCCCCAGCACGATGTGGAATAAAGCACTGGTGACCACAGACTGATAAAACATCCCCAGGAGTTTCCTGCAGATATTAAAAAACCTAAAAGTCTCCTAAAAAGATCTCATTCATATTTTTTTAAAACCTAAGATGACAAAACTGGTGTTCTTATAAGTACTATGCACATAAGGAATTACACTGAGGTGGTCAGTTGGGAGGGATCTTGTGACGTACGTACATGTTGGAGCTATACGTTGGAAGGAAGTCGAATCTCCCATGTCACCCTGAGCTTGAGGTTTCAGCTCAATACTACAAGCGAATACCTCAATGCAGAGTTCGGGCGTGTGGCTCTCTAATTGTTTGTATTATTTTTCTTATTTTTTCAGTTTTTTTTTCATTTGATAAATACATACAGTTTCCCCTTTATTCTCTATCTTTGTGTCCAATCTACTAACACAACAATGTAAATGAATACTGTAATAAAGTGATACTGTCATTAAATAAAAACATATTTTCCCCCTGGGGCACTATCACTCTATTTACCTAAATGATGTCAGAGTACATAAAAATGCTAGTCCATAACATAATTACTGCCCTATGACCACCGAATGAAACTGCACATTTTACACTTACATTCAATTTCAGTTCTGCTTGGGAATTAGTTTTTGCATCAATGATTACAGTGAGTATCTGTAGGAGATTTAAATTTAATTAGCGTGCAACTAATTTCGAGGTTGGATTCAAACCTTAATGTAATTGACCTCAGCTTATGTAAGTTTTTTTTCAGGTGCTTTGTGAAGACTGATCAAAGAATAAATGTCCCTTTACTGTTTGCAGTCATTCTGTGGAATCAGTGGAGTGTGAGAACTGTGAGTTTTTTTTTTCATTATTTTCAAAGCACTAAAACAGCAGGAGAATTAGTTAGGGACAAGATTGTGGGTAATATTGTAGGTAGATAACGAAATGAAGATTTGGGTCAAACTAAATGGCCTGAGAGCTTTAATGTGCTAATAGAAACCCTTAAAACATTCAAATCGAATTGCAGTTGAAGGGTGTATCAGCAACAACAACAACAAAATGTAAATGTAAATTATTCCTTTGATGTAGTTTTTTTAATGCTGGGTGCCCTTCCTGACTCAATCCTCCCTACTTATCTGTGGACAGCCACTTCTGTGCATTGATTTATGCATCCTAGTGGCTATGCAGTGACTAATTAAACAGTTTGAAAAAGTTTTGAACTGTTAAAGGAAACATGGGGGAGCAACTGAAGGGAACCCACAAAGATATTGGTCAAATCTCTACAAAGAAAAGACCAAACCTAGGACCATCATGCTGTGAGACTACAGTGCTATCCGCTTAGCCCACTTGCCAGACCAGAATATAGAAAAAGATTAAAAATATAATCGGCTACCACCAGTTAATGAGGTTTAAAGACATTATCTGGTGGCAGTCAACACTGAGAGTCTCCATGCCCGAATGTAAAAACGTGCACATCTGAAGATATATTTCCAAAAACACATACTTTGGGGGAATCTCACTGTGGATGATGGATGTTTTTTTCAGTTCCCTGGATCAGTTTTATGTTTGAAATAAGAAGAACTTAGCATTTTCTGGTCTGGTCATGGTCTAGTGGTTAAAGAACTGTTCTTGTGATCAGAAGGTTCAATTTCTATAGCAGACAGGAAACGACTGACTGCTCCTCGGGCACCGTAAGTGCTCACTAGTGTGTGTAAATGTGTGTTTCATTGCAATGATTGAGTTAAATGCATAGGATAGTTTCCTTTGTGTGTAAATAACACAGTGGTGAAATAAGATTCTAAATTCTAAAGTATTTGATTTACTCTGAGGTGCTCTCAGGCTTCTTATGAACAGCAATATACCAACCTGTGTGTGTGTGTGTGTGGTTATTGGTATAGAGTCTAATAAAAATTAAGAAATCATATTAAAAAATGGCAATTATTGAATAAAAAACATAGACTTGGGGAACAATCAAATCTTGATTGTTGATAAAAATGTAGTTGTAGCACTCAAAACCTATGCATCAGATTATTAAACATATCTTCATCATCTTCAATTTTTTTATTCCTGCTTATTTCGTGCAAATTGTAGCCATGCATCTTTGTGCCAAAAAAATATTTCACCTACATTTTGCTCATTTCTGTTGCTAAAAATCATCTAAACAGCCAACACATCTAGATTATTTTAGGCTTCCACAAATAGCAGTTTTGCTGGCTGTCCAACAGATGGTGGGCGTTGACAGGGTGGAATAAACACTTTGTGGATAAGTCAAAGGAATGAGTGTGGATAAGTAAATACAATTTACAAATATAAAAAACTTGATAACTGGGCACCATCCAGCAGGTAACCCTGCAGGGTGGGACGACCAGATTCTGACCCTTATAGTAACAAAAGGTTCCAATAAGGGCAGTGTGCAGGTCAGAAGAGGTATGAACAGCAATATACCCACGTGTGTGTGTGTGTGTGTGTGTGTGTGTGTGTGTGTGTGTGTGTGTGTGTGTGTGTGTGTGTGTGTGTGTGTGTGTGTTTCGTATTTCACACGTGGCACTTCTGCTTGGCAGTTGAACTGGTCCAGGTAGGTGAACTGTGCCCTCTGAGGATGCGGGTTTGTTTGATAAATAGAATTGGAAAAGAAATTTTAGGTTTATGTAGACTATTATATATACACATCTTTATTGCATAATAAATAAATAAACAAAAATTATATTATAATATAATTTACACACTGTTAATATATTTGAATAATATTACACAGAGTCTCAAGCGAATAGTTATATACCGCATGTAAATGTAGTACTGTGTATTTTATATTTACCAATAAATATTAGCCAAGTCATTTTGTTTTAAATATTTTGTAAACAAGCTGAAAACAACAAATAAATAAAGTAATAATAATAGTAATACAAACTTACCACCAGTGACACTTACCATCAGAAATACCTGGAGGTTCATCCAGCTACAGCTCACCACCAGGAATAATAGCTGACAAACATGTACCAATAATGCTAGCAATTCGTTCATGTGAATTCCACCACTGTGAGAATAATAAAGGATGTTCTTATCTTATGTGCAGTGGACATGCTTGAAAATGTCTGAAAAAGTATTTCATGTCGAACCATTTCTTTCTGAATGTTTGAGTATCAGAGGACACAGCAATTATAGCACATGTAATTTGCTGCTAAGCGCTTTTCTTTTTCAGGCCACTGTGCAAATTAGAAAAAAATGTGTTGTTTTGAATGAATTTCATAATTTTTTTCTTCAGCTTTTTTTGTGACATTTTGGAGCTATCTGCTGTTTTTCTGAATCTGTGTTTTTTTATATGGTGCTCATTTATCATTCATGGGAGTGGAGTAGGGTAATTATATGCCAATTGTGATTTTGCAAATGCATCTATTTTGGGAACAATTGCTATTCACTAACCATTATATAATCATATTAATATAAATGATTCTCTGTTTAGGAAGTGGCCTTGAAGTTGGCAGATGGTACACTCCGTATGAAATGTGACTTCTCTGCTTCAGACCAACCTATTATTTAGAAAAAGACGGAATGGAATGAGAGGGGGTGGAAGATAATGAGATAAATGTGACATCACACTTATCTGTTTTTTTGTATCTGACCATTCTGTGAAGAATTCTAAAAGTTTCTATGAAACTAGACATCATATGTTCTGTAATCTACTCCGTTATTCAAATCAAATCAAATCAAAGTTTATTTATCACATACATAGTTATACACAGTACAACCGGCAGTGAAATGCTTTATAACCGCTCCATCCGAACACTCGAAATTACGTTGAACAAGCTAAAAATAGATTATAATTGAAACCAACAATTGTCAACATTAATTTAAGTAAAAACCTTTTTTAAAAACTTAAATTCATTTATTTATTTGTCTGGCATTTGGACCATATCATCACTGCATCTAAGAATCTATTTCAACCTAATCTCAATATTACTTTACTGGAGCTACCATTTGCTATTCTATTTATAGGTCACTTGATGCTACCCTAACTTTTTGAGAAGCATTCATCTGTTCAGATGAACAGTTGTTTTTCTTCTTTTATAGTTGGTTGCATCTTCAATGCCTACTGCTTGACCGTGTTCTTAAAAATCACTTTCTTTGCAATTTAAAAGATGAAGACAATCTAATACTTATAGCATCCATCAGAAAATAAAGCCAGAATAATTTTTCCCACTCAAAATATTTTCTAACATTGCATCAGTTCTGGCACCACTTGTCCTGTTTTGCACTTTAGAAATCAAACCCTCATAATTTGAGCTTTTTAACTAAAGTGGCTAATTCAAGAAGCTCAGATTCTGCAGAGCTGCTTCAGATGCTTGTGTAATGATAAATATTATATACTGCACACTAAAAAGTGTAAAATGCATATGTATTCACACCCTGTACTCTGTTCAGTCAAAATGAAATCCAGTGTGACCAATTGACTATAGAACACATGTGTTTGTGGCATGTGGCCAAGAACATTTTATTTGTTAGGGTCCTCGCTGTGGCACACAAGACCCCTAACAATAAAATAGTATTTAAAGAACAGAGGCAGAAAGCTTCATGTTCTCAAACATTTGTCCCCGACCATACAGTGCTAGTAATTTTCTATCCCTTTCCAGATATAGTTTCTAACTGTAACCCATGGAGTCTTTTTTTCTCCAACATTCAATCATATCTATTTAAAATTGTATTAAATTTATATAATTTACTACATTTTATGATGTGATTAATGTTTGTCATTCAGAGGCTTCATTCAGTAGTGGTATGTATTATGCAGAAACAACTTTCTTGGACAAACAATGGACTTAATAATTGAAATGAAATATAGAGTGTGGAAATGTAGATTTTCTCTGGGGATTCAAGGTCTCTTCCATAACAATGATGATGTTGCTTAACTTGCTATAAGGAACTTTTTCAGCACACACAACAAAACAAACATAAAGCTAAGCATTAACTAACTGGCTAAAGATTATAACAGTATAACAGTAGCTATACTGTAACATAGCTGATGAGTGCCAATAAAAATGCTAATACTAGGACAGGATTACTGAGCTGAACAGGTAAACGATTAAAAAAAGCAGAAAAACAGGTAAAAAAAACTGAAAAAGAAGGACAGAACAGAACTAAACAGTAGTGACCTGCAATGTTAACTGTCTCCTCCATGTACTATCATCTTCATGAGGTTTTTAGTAAAGATCTTGCACTTTTTGTTTCCTTTACCCCACAGCTGCCCAATGATTGTGCATCTGACCTGTTCCCCCGGCACACCCACTCCGAAAGCCCACCTTTACCAACAAGCCATACATAGTGCTTATCTGCCAGTATCAATTGCCCTTCTACCTTACATCTTAGAGTAGTTTTTTCTTTGTGGAAAAAAATAGACCACAGATAGTTGAACATCATCAATGTTTGGAATAGTAATCATTTACCTCTTACCTCTTTGATTTTTGATTCCTTTTAAGGTTTGACCATTTTTTCCTCAACACCTGTCACCTTCTGTGCATTTGCTATGGCTTGCTACACCCCTTTAGGCCACTTTGAATATGCTGTCATGTCTTTCGGGCTCACCAATGTTCCCACAAGTTGATTCTTCCTGGTCAATGATACGCTATGGGATTTTCTTTATTTATTTATATTCGTCCACCCCCATCCTTCCCAAGTCATGTCACAAGCATGTTCACCTGGTCCTCTCCCATCTTCTGCAGAATCAGCTTTTCATCAAGGCTAAAATGGATGACAAAACCCAGGAAAGGACAATATGAAAGGCATACTCTTTCATATTGTCCTTGCCTGGGTTTTGTCATACAGCCAGATTGCATCATGGTAGACCCTAAAAATATACAGGCCTTAATGGATTTGCCAGCCCCAAGCAACTGCAAAGTGCGGCAACGTTTTCTGGGGTTCGACAGTTTTACAAGAACTTTAGCCAGATAGCTGCCCCATCACACATTTAACAATTTCCATCATTTTCTTAAACGTAACCTGTCTTTTCCCTTGTCAAGACCCTGTTCCTCTCCTCTTCTGATTTAACCTTACCAAACTAAGCAAATAGAAGTGCTGCTGCAGGAGAGGTGGGTGTGGCAGGTGATTCGGAGTGCACGGTGGAGCAATCCTGACAGTAACAAGTCATGTTTTACTCTTTACGCATACTTGGCTTACAAACCATCAAAGCTGTTATTTTGGAAATGGCAACTATCTCCAAAAATCTTGGAATCTTGGCTCTGACTGTTAATAAGACATGTGCTGCTCAATGAAAAATAACCTTTTAGGACATGGTGAAAGGAGGAAATTTGATGACAGGACCCTGCAAGATTGTTTATAATGTGGAAAACTATGTATGTACAACAGCCAAAGAACTCCAGCCAGAGCTTGAAAACATCTGGGGTGGATTCCATAGACTGAGCAATAAACAGAGACATGTGTCTGCTGGTAAAGGCCAAGCTGGACCTTGATGGTCTGACAGACTTACATAGACAACTCAGAATCTTTCTGGGAACATGACTTATGGACAGAGGAAACCAAACCAGAGCTTTTTGGGAGTGCATACCTGCGTTTTATCTTTACATAACAAATGGATGCCAGTAGAATATCTATATAGTCAAAAATGTTGTGGAGCGACTATTTTACCCCTGGGACTGGAAAATTCAAACATGTAACAGTAACAATAAAACCTGCAGTTTAGCAGAGTAATTTAGAGTAAAATGTGCTCCATAGTGAAACAAAACTATGTTTAAGCTGAACTAAATGGCTCCTACAGCAGGGAAATGATCCAAAGCACACATACACAAGATTGAAATCCAATGGAAATTCTTTGGAGAGAGGTAGAATCTGCTGTTCAGCATCAAGAAAGCCTGCAAACATACAATAGCTTAAAATCCAAGAAATTTCCAGTAGAAAGAGACTTGTTTATATGACTTTTTGTTTATATGACTATGCAAAATTTGGGGATTTGGGAGTTTTGTTTAGGAACTTCTTTTGTATCGTTTTAAATGGTTACAGACTTTCACATCAATGTGAACACTTACATTTGGTGTGTGACATATGGTAAGGAAAATTATGACAATTGTTGAAAATATGTTTATTTGTAAATTGATTTTTTTTTTGAGCCCATGATTTGCCAAATCTTTGACTTGGCCGATGTCAGTCAGTATTAAAGCTGTGTAAAATCACAAAAAAAGACTTCAGCTGGGTTTTAAGAGGCACAAATTTGCTTTTATGATGGATGCATAATACACACAAAAATAACAAGTAAATCAACATTCAGAAAAAGAATAAGTTACATGATGAGTCATAAAGAGTGAAATGGGGAAAAATAAGTTCTAAAAAAGAAAACGTGGAATAGATGAGGAGGCGGGAAGTGTACTTTGGATCTTTTGCTCTGTTATGGCCTATGTGTCATTTTTCCTGAATTAGAATTCCGGCTCATATAAATAGGAGAGCTATTTTTAGTACTTCGGAGTCAGTTCTCTTCTTCCTGCTCTAGCATTTCTGAAAGGAATTAATTACCAACCATCAATTCAGCCTAATAATATGCTTATTAATGCTCCAAGTGCAAGGCTCTCTAACCAGTGTACTAAGCAGAATGGATGGAAAGCACTGGCTTATAAATGAAGAGCTTTTTTCCTAAATGCTATAAATCCATTTAGCTTGTTTTCAAAATAGTTTCATTTAATTTATCCTGTTTAAATAGATCCTTGACTGACTAAATCTTTGCAACTATAATTGACAAATCCAGCAACATTTTTATAATGTTACTCTCTAAATCTATTTAAGCCTTTTCTTTTCTAAACAAGAGAACATGAAGTAGATATATCATGAACATCTTGTCATACAATTATAATAAAATCAAATAAATAATATTAAAGGTTAAATAAAATCCATTCATTTATGGATCTCACATTGTAATATTGTCCACCACAGAAAACAAATGACAAACATTCACACAAACAACTAGTTAGTTCATTATATATAGTTCATCTATAATGCTGAACCAATAACTACCTGCTTTAAGTGTCACATGTTATTCAGAACTATTACAATTATTAAAAACTAATATTTGTAAACAAAGTTCCTTGTTTAAGGACGCAACAGTGTTGGATAAGTGAAACCACTTAGTTACTGAACTTATTGGTTAGGAAAAGAAAATTTCACACTTTGCCAAAAAACATGTCTGGTGCTTATCATAGTTTGGATATAGGCTCATATAATGGTGTCACAAACACATTTTGTACTGTTTTGGAACAAAACAACTAGCTGAGATCATTGAAGCCACTGTTAGATAAAAGACATTCCATTAAAGTGAAATTATAAGTATTCTTAATGATTTATTTGTTCAATGCAACTAAACGTAACAAACATAGAAAAAATTACAGCAGCCAAAATAAGTACCAGTCCATGTGTGCCGCACAGATGGTCTGAAGGAGGTAAAAACTGAGCATTAATCATTATCACAGTGTCGTACCAAGTGAAAGAGCAATCAGCAGTCATTCTCATTCAGACCTTCACATGCAGCTTTTCCTTTACAGTCCAACACAAGAAAAATGGTGGCAGGGTGGCTTAGTGGTTCAAGTATTTGAAAATATTAACCGCTGTACCAGGGTGGCACGGTCGCCTCACAACTAGAGGTTCCAATTTGACTTCCAGTTAAGACAAACCAAGGCTTTTTGGGTGTAGTTTGCATGATTTCCCTGTGTCAGTGTGGTCCTGTATGTGTGCGTACCCTGCAACCGACTGGCAACCAGTTCAGGTGTTTAGTGTATCCGCGACCCTAAAAAGGATTGGGTAGTGGTAAGATGGGATGAATGGATAAACGCAATACTAATATTATTTGGAACCCCGACTGTTAACTTGTTAGACAACCAATTACAAAAGCAAGGCAGTTACAACAGCTCTATTTGTTTTGTTTGTGAAAATATATAAAAAATCAAGAAATAAGTGAAGAACTACAGAAAAAAACTAAACATAAATTAATAGATGGTGTTGGTAGATGAGTTGATAGATACATTTGAAACATATATTTTTGCCCCTTTTCATGACAAAAAATTATAAATTCTTTGTATTAAATTATTTTTACATTGATTAAATTTAAGTAAATTTATATATTTTTGTCACTTTGCCTAATTGTCACTTAATTATTAATGAAGGTCATGTTTAACACTTTTAGATAACATTCATGACAGGAAATGGTCGTTCATTACACAAATCACATCAAACACAGTTATGGGCAATTTTGTATCTTCTATTTGCATGTTTTTGAAGTGAAAACCGGAGTTTCCGCAAGAAAACCCACACAGACACGGGAGAACATGCAAACTATGCAGAAAGCCCCAGGAATTGAACTCGAGACCTCTTGCTGTGAGGCAACAGTGCTTAACCACTAAGCTACTAGAAAATTGGCACAATGGGCAAAGACTGAAAATACTCCCAGTTATAGATCTAGAGAAATATGGTCCTACGTGATGGTGTGGTTACAGATAAGGATATGCATTGTCCTTGCTGCCACCATGTGGAAAACATTTGAACTGCACCAGTTAGTTTAAAGTTCGTTGCAGGTAATGCTACTCTTATTGTACCATCTCATTTCTCTTTCGGATGAAAACGCTTTCTGAGTGAGTGCTGGCATAAGGTGGCACAGACTGCCAGAGGCAAATTGTCTGTGTGTTTATTAGTATGTATCATTACTCACCTTAATTATTTTTTTTCTGCAAGTGGCATCATCTCGTTTGCATTTATGATTCATGAGGTATATGTAAAAGGCAGGGTTATCAATTACTGCTTGTTATGCTGCCTGTACATACTCATCCCATCTCTACACTGTGTGTGTGTGTGTGTGTGTGTGTGTGTGTGTGTGTGTGTGTGTGTGTGTGTGTGTGTGTGTGTGTGTGT
>JAOUQU010411033.1:0-11464 GCA_028566735.1 Ammoglanis amapaensis
GAGCAAGACCCTTAACCCTGTCTGCTCATTGTAAGTCGCTTTGGATAAAAGCGTCGGCTAAATGCAATGTTATATATTTAAAATATATTTAACATTTTTTTGTTTAACACAACTCTAGGTGTACTTTGGATGTCTTCGGTATTAATCTACAATGTTAAAAATAAAGTAGTTTATTTTAAAATAAATAAAATAAAGTAGTTCACACACACGCGTGCTCGCACATACACACGCACACACACATAGAGAGTTCTGGTTCTGTAATGGCTCACAACACTGTCAGAAAACATCCATGAGGTGCAAAAAACAATGTGAATTCCCACAGTCAGAGTGTGACAGAGTATAAATAAAAATTCTTTTCAAGAGTGTTATTCTGTCAGTTAAGATTTCCTGTATTCGGATTGGTAACACAATGACCTTAAAAAAATGCACGACACCAGAGCAATACTGTAACTACTGTAACTCTATATTACAAGCTGTGATTAGTGGGAATATAAGAACTCGTCTGCATGTGTAATATAAGTCGTGACTGTAGCTGGGAACCACCCGAGGGGAGCAGTGTGTGTGTGTGTATGTGGAATGTGGCAGTGATTACGCTGCAGGGGGCAGCTGTTGTTGGCACAGGAGCTGTGTGTGTGAGGGGTACCTATGATGCCACTATCCTTGCTCTCTAGCGTTGAGCTGGGGCTGATGATTGTGCCGCTGGGGCTGCGCTGGTTGGCACCGGGTCGGCTGGAACTGTTCAGAGTGGAGCACGGACTGTCCGTACATGCAGACGCGGTGCTGCTGGTCAGAGTGGAACAAGGACTCACACCCTGGTTCACTGAGCACTAAACACACACACACAAACACACCAACTATGTTAATAAAGACACTCATGTAATAAGCTAGACTGGTAAACAGCTACACTGGTAAACACAATAGGTATACCTGCCCCCCTTCTAACATACCCATTCTTCACAGAACAGATAATGTTTGGGTTGTGACTCCTCCTCGGCATTGCACTGACATCACACAATAATGACATGGGGCAAGCAGTAGCCTAGTGGTTAAGGAACTAGAATAGTAATCAGAAGATTGCTGGTTCAAGTCCCATCTCCTGACAGGTTGTAGCTGTTGAGCCCTTGAGAGAGGCAATTAACCCTCGATTGCTCAGACTGTATGCTGTACCTGTATCAAATCAACGTGGATCAATTTAACGTCTGCTAAATACTGAACATGTAAATGATATGGTAGGGATGTAGGGAGGTAACGATGTAACGCAACTTCAGGAATCGATTCACTTAAGAGCACAGTTTGTTCCAGTTTAAGTAATACAAGTTCAGAAGTTCAGAAGTCAACCTCTATTATTCCTGACCAAAGACGTAGCACAAACACACCACCTTTGACAGGTGTGCAGCAGCCGACGGCATCTTTTCACCTACACGATGCCAAATCATACATGGATCTAATTTGATGCTGTTCGAGACATGATCCCTCAAATCCAAGCAGCCAGCAAAGACTAGAATGACATCAGGAGCTGCAGGAAGAACTCCCTCCGATATGTACACTAGAATATAAAGTCATCACGGGGAGCAGAGCCAACCTCGTAAACTTCATCTGCATTATAGGTGTAACTTAGAAAATTCCTAACAAGCGCAGGATATTTACAGGTTTATAGGTGTAAATAAATGTGATGATGAACCACTGCGGTGCATTTAAAATTCAGAACAGGCACTGAGCACTCTGCAGTCCTGACACTGATAAAGTGTTTTACTGAAAATGAAGAAATAAATCAATTCTTTAAAACGGTTCGGATTAAACACGAGTAAGTCCTATTAAACACTTCTAATATAGGAACGAAGGAAAAAATTTGATTTTATTTAAACATAACGAATGAATTTAATTGAAAGGAATAAAAATTTTACCAGGAAATCAACCACAACATTATGTAACTTTCTAGTACGTAAAGTTTTATTTATAAAGCACCTTTTTGGCGTGCTTTACAAAATACATACAAATAAAATGCAATATGAAAGATATTAAAATAATTAAACTCCATTTCTAGAAGGTCACGTTAGCTCCCTTTTTTACTTGCATGCACACAGCATACTGATGAACTGTGTAAATAAGAACCAGCATCGTGTTCATTTAGAGCTACAATAGTACATCGCATATCCCAGCTTGTATGGAAGTTGGGGTCAGAGTGCAGGGTCAGCCATCGTACGGCGCCCTGGGATTAAGGAGTCAGGATTAAAGGTCTTACTCAAGGACCCAACCGTGTCTATGTTACAGAACCTGGATTTAAACCCTAAATCATTTGCCTGATAGCCGAAAGCTCTACCCACTCGTGTACAGTATCTTATTGCACATCGTATAGTATTTACAACAACTGTATCAGCAAAAAAAGTCTAAAGTGACTGTGGTGAGAGAAATATATAATTCTGTATCATATAGGGGTCTACACACAGTCCAAAAACATGCACTAGGTTGATCGGAAATGTGAAATTGTCCAGTAGTCTCACAAGTTCCCACCACTTACTGGTGGTTGTTGTCAGGAAGGGCATCCGGACGGAAACCTCTGCTCCAAACATTAACGTCCTACCCCAGGAACTGGGAAAACGGACGATAAACGAATAGATAGAGAGAGATAGGGGTCTACAGTGTGAATACAGAACAAGTATAACTGTGCCTAGTCTGACTGCTGAACTGTTCCACCCTGGATACTCCCACTGTAAATAAAACAGAACAGTAACAGAAGCGTTTTTTCTTTTTAAAACAAATGTTTTAATGTTGTGTCTGGATGTATTCTTCCAGTCTGAATGTTTTAAAAGAAGCTTGTTGCCCTTTTTGCTTTTGTTAAAAAAAAAAGCTTCCTCAGTTCATACAACTGCATAATAGTTCTTGAGGTAAATGTACACAGATTTATTGAGAGACGTTTTATTGCGCTGTACTAATCTTTAACATCCTGTAACATGAAAAAAAAGAAAAATTACAATCACGAACAGATATCAAAGCCTTTCGCTGAAAGACCAGCATTTGCCCATTAACCGTTTCTCTCATGAGGTGAGAGCAGCAAGTTCATTTCAAGTTCACCAAACAAATCCCGAACAGCTCGAGCAAATAAATCAGCTTCTCATTAGTCACCGAGCGACGTCTGTTTGGAGGAAGATCACTGACCACATTACTCATGGACATGCGGCTTTCATTTCCACCCGTACTGAAGCTCCGGGCTCCTATTTCCCTTCTTCTGCCAATTATTTGACATCATTCACACACCTTAAACATTGCTGAACAGATAGTCTGCTGTATTTGGTTGAAATGTGATGTTTGACATCGGCTTGATGAATAACTAGATTGCACAACAAATATTAATTGAATGACTGGACATTTGCAAGACGATTACAATCCTTATATGCTTCCATAATGGACACTATAACTCTAGTCCGAGACTGAAAACTTGCTGAAACCTTGTTAGAACCAAAGAAATATACAATAGGTGCCACCAGATTAACTGTAAATAGAAAGGACTGGGTAAGAAAGGGCATCCAGTGTAAAGAAAACAAACAACAAAAACTATGTCCAATCGTTAATGCAGATCTTGATCTGCTGTAGATGATCGGGGAAAACATGAGTAAGTACATGTTCAGGAAAATGCTAATGCAGTTTTGAGTGTGTTTATGAATTAAAAGGTGAAAAGACTAGACGAAATTCTATAATAACAAAAGCCACCTGATATAAGAGACACTAATGACAAAACCAAAATAAAACCATGAAAACAATTAATGACGCTTTTATTGTTGAGCTGGAGAGTGGAGTTGTTGTACCTGAAAGACAACATGTGTTTAAACTGAACGCATATACAGATTTAGGTTGTGTGAGGAGAACAGCTGGGAGACTGTAGACATTACTCATGTCTTGATGTCAGAACATCTCCTTAACAACAATCGGACTCGAGCTCCTCTGTTTACCAGATGTTAAAGAAACTGCACTTCATGGTGCACGGTGGCTTAAGTGGTTACTGACGTCGCCTCAGAAGTCACAAGAAGTCCCGAGTTCAATTCCTGAAAAGACCAGGGGCTTTGTGGGCTTTTCAGTTTGCATGTTCTTGGCTTAATCAGGACACTTCCGTTTGAACCCACCATCAGAAAAACATTCAGGTAAAGCAAATCAAAGATATAAAATTATCCATAACTGTGTTTGGGACAGTGTAGCCTAGTGGGTAGAGCGTTGGGCTGTGAACCCAAAGGTTGGGAGTTCAAATCCAGGCTCTGCTACACTGCGCTACACTGCTGGGCCCTTGAGCAAGACCCTTAACCCTGTCTGCTCCAGGGGCGCCGTATATTGGCTGACCCTGTAATAGCGCTCTGACCCCAACTTCCAGACAAGTTGGGATATGCGAAGTGAAACATTTCATTGTACTGAACATCTGTATATGTGTAATGACAAAAAAAAATTGAATTGCTGTACTGTATATATACATAGCACTGTAGCACAAACATGAGCTAGTCAAGCCAAGCCATCAAGGACCTTTGAAAGAAAAACAGCACCCACGGCATCATCGATTCGATGATGCCGTGGGTGCTGTTTTTCGTTCAAAGGTCCTTGACGGCTTGTTTGAACACATGATTTGACGACCTCCATTAAGCCCTGGCAGATATTAAATCAAGACCTGTCTGCTGGGCTATTTCTGGATCTTTTAGCAAGACAATAACCCGATTTTAAAAACAGAACTCAATAGTAAAAGAATTAAGGTTGTGACATGGCCACTCGGGACACCTGGCCTGACATTAAGAGAAAAGCTGTGGGGTGCGCTGGAGAGGAATCCAAAAGATCTTGAAAGCTTGAGTATAACGAAATAGCCTTGGATCAAGTGCCTTGTGTGTTTTTGGTCCGATCAAGCATAATAGGACAATATATAATATAATAATCTAATATATTAAAAGGGATTAATCAATCAAAGAGATAATCAATAAACACACACCTCCACCTGATTTATTACACCCCCAGATGTAATCAATCAGACCATGATAAATCATTTCACATTTAATGTGACTTATAAACTCATTCATACACAATTTCTTAACTTCTTATCCAGTCAGGGTTCCAGGGGAGGGAGAGGGATTGTGGATGTTGGAGTCTATCCCAACTATCCCAAGCTGCCGATCTATCACAGAGCATGCACGCACACAGCCTCGCCTATAGTGTAATTCAGTGCCGCCAATGAACCTGAATGCATGGTTTTGGACTGTGGGAGGAAACCTGACATGAGAAGAACATGCAAACCCCACACAGAAAAGGTCCAAACTGGAATGGAACCCAGTACCTTCTAGATGTAAAGGTGAAAGTGGTCTAGACACATAATCTGTATAAAACCTACTGAGGGTAAAAACAACAAATATAAATAAATAAATAGTGGACACGTCCTATTATAACAAGCCAATCACAAGTCATCTCATTTTGAGCAGCAGTCCGTGACACCGGTCACTAATGAAAAAGTAACTCAATTTAAAAGTACAAACAATTTATGCTGTATAACGTTTATATTTGCACATAAAAACGTCACAAAGTTCTGAAATGATTCATCTTGGACTTCTTCTACACAGCTACACAGCACACAGCCAGACTAGCATGTCGAATCCCTTGAGTTAATTCTTTTCTCATTCTGATTTATAGAATAAAACAAACACAAATGTCCCAATTGTAAAAATGGAAAATCTGAAATTCGAAAAGGTATCTTAACACTGAGTGAAAGTTTTAATAAATAAGTAATGAAATGAAAATATTACAGATATCAGGAGAAAAATCAAATACCTGTTTTTCAGTCCGATCATCCATAGGTAAGCGCGTGGATCCTGGGATGCCTTCACCCAGCAAGAAGCCCAAGCGGGTCATCAACTCCTGTGTGGCAGGAGAGGAGCCGAGGCTCGCTGGCTCTAAAAAAAAATAAAGGAAAATTGGGTGTTAAATAGGGGGGCAAAAAAGAAGAATTTTAACATGGATGAAATGTAATTCTTTTACAATTCAGCTGAATTCGAAGTGTGCAATTTATAACGATATAAATAAGAGAGGAAATGCAGCGGTGGGTCTCTGCTCTCTCAGTTTCCTTCCTTGCGTAACTCTTGATGTCACATCAAATATTAAAACTCTCTCTCTCTCTCTCTCTCACACACACACACACACACACCTCACTGAGAATGTATAAATGGTGATCTAGCCTCTGGTGTGGCCGCACTGTTTGCCTGCTGTCGGTTTGCAGCTGCAGATTTGGGAGGACGAGAATATTTATGGATGGAGTAGCTTCAGTTCAGCTGTTCTTTATTCACAGTACTAAGCCGTTTGGATCCACTAACTGAATGCTGAGTATTTTAGAACTCGGATGCTTAACGTTTAAAATAAGACCAAATCATTCCATAAATCTAGATTCATGATAATACGAAAGATTTGCAAAAATTCCACAAAACTAATCGCTTCAAGATATTCGAAATAACAAATCGATATTTTTAAACAGCAGAGGGCGCATCAACATTGGCTGAAAAACCAAAAAACCTGGCAAGGTATTACTGTAATAAATTAGCGGCTAATAAATAGATAAATTGTAAATACATTTGTTAAATCGATAGGGGTCGCCACAGCAGAGTGCGTTCTGACTCGGTCCTAATGATCTGAGCTTAAAGACCGGCACTACACGTCACTGTTTCATGCATCCTAGTGGCTAAAATGACACCGAGCCAACTGGAAACGATGCCAAGTAGAGAGTTCACCAGAACACCTTGTGCGCTTGCAGAATTTTTTGTTTGTTTGTTTTATTTATAAGGATTTAACGGCATGTTGTTACATCGTTTAACTTCATTTCTTGCACCATAATGTTAGTATAATAAATAATGCACTGTATTATTATACATTGCACATTATACGTTTTATCAGCATACATGTACATAAATCTCCAACTTCAGACTCACTCAGAAAGGAGAAGAGCATACAACCTCCACACAGGAAAGACCGGGACCGCTGCCACATCCAGAAGTTATTTCATTCTTTGTTGAGCCACTGTGAGCCTTCTATTGGACGGTTTAACAAGCGGGCCACGATCTGTGTCTTCCCCCTACTATGAGTAGTGTTTTTTTCCGGACACGCACCACACCTGCCTATAAACATTCCTTCAGGTCTGGATGACACTTCTGCACTCCGCCACACTGACTAGCTTCTTATCGAACTCACTCAGGTCGGTATGAGCAGTGTTCTTAGCTTTTGGTGAGACCCCGAGACGTGTGTATAGCAGATGTTTTGCACGACCCAGCAGGAGCGAGTTAAAAGTGGACCAATCTCATTATTGTCTTCATTACTCATGAGAAATGATGAGAAGAGAGGACAGTGAAAAGCATCCGTCTCCTGCCCCACCCTGCAGTTATCGACATCAACTTTATTACAATAACCAGAAGCAGTTAGTAGAGCTCGAGAGAAGAGCTTTATCATGATGAAGTGAGAGAGACAAGAAGCCAAAAACAATGGATAATGTCTGTCTCCATATATCTGTCTAAATATCTATCTCTGTCTCTAATATCTGTCTGTCTGTCTGTCTATCTATGTTTTACCTACCTACCTACCAACCAACCTACCTACCAACCTACCAACCAACCAACCAACCTACCAACCAACCAACCAACCAACCAACCAACCAACCTACCAACCAACCAACCAACCTACCAACCAACCAACCTACCTACCAACCAACCAACCAACCAACCAACCTACCTACCAACCAACCTACCTACCTAACAACCAACCTACCTACCTAACAACCAACCAACCAACCAACCTACCTACCAACCAACCAACCAACCTACCTACCAACCAACCTACCTACCGACCTACCTACCTACCTACCAACCAACCAACCTACCTACCTACCTACCTACCAACCAACCAACCTACCTACCTACCTACCTACCTACCAACCAACCTACCTACCTACCAACCAACCAACCAACCTACCTACCTAACAACCAACCTACCTACCTAACAACCAACCAACCAACCTACCTACCAACCAACCTACCTACCGACCTACCTACCTACCAACCAACCAACCTACCTACCTACCAACCAACCAACCTACCTACCTACCAACCTACCTACCTAACAACCAACCTACCTACCTACCAACCAACCTACCTACCAACCAACCAACCTACCTAACAACCAACCTACCTACCAACCAACCAACCTACCTACCTACCTACCGACCTACCTACCTACCTACTGACCTACCTACTTACCAACCAACCAACCAACCTACCTACCTAACAACCTACCTACCTACCAACCAACCAACCTACCTAACTACCTAACACCCGACCGACCGACCGACCTGACCGATCTGTGTTATTTGTCTGTGGCTGCCTTTAGTTATCTATCTGCATGTCTGTCTCTATTCATATCTATCTAAATCTCTCAACATATCTGTCTATAACTATATCTGTTAATCTATCGATCCGACTTTCTATCTAGCTATGTCTGTCTCTTATCAGTCTCTGTCTCTCTATAAATATCTGTGTGTCTATCGATTTGTCTCTTTCAGTCTCAATTTATCTAGCAAGCTAATTAACAGTAAGCTAATTAACATTTTGCCTCTATCAATCTAGCTGTCTGTCTGTCTGTCAGTCTGACTGTCAGTATGAAGGAGAAACTGAGGTCATCTTTATAATAGCATACTGTACACTAGAATTACGGTACACTGATGTTAATCCCACAGATGCTTATTCTCACACCATCTAGCCCTATGATTTCATAACATCTCACTCTGAATCACAGTAACCCCCCACTCCCACCCCACCTGTTTAACACCATCAAACCGGTCTGTTACTACGGAAACTCGCAGTTACCTGAAGATGTTCTTTTGAAAACGAACTAAAAACAGTATTCACAAAAAAGTCGTAATAAAAATAATAACAACAAGCATGTACTAAGCAAAGTATGAAATATATCATTCAGTGACTAGGATGTGTTTATGTCTGGTTCATTTAGGCCAGACAGGTTACATAAGGTTACATAAGATCCTTCAGTTCTAGTACATCTCAGATGAGCTTGTGTCTCTCACCTCACCCAGTTCACATGACATCTGGGATCTACTAGTTATTGGACTTTTAAGGGGGAATTAATAAAAGACTTTAGCCAAAAAGTTTTAAAGACTGACTCACATTAACTTTGATCTCTAAGCTCTTGTCAGATGCTTCCTAATATAGCCAACTTGCTAACAGGTGCCATAAAGATATAATCCATGTTCTTCACTTATATATTATTAGATTTGAATGTTATGCCTGGTGGGTGTATTTTGCCTTTCTTGTCATGTCATCTCCAGCCCGGTCTCAGACTGAGGAAGGACACTCGGTGTAGCGTGATCTGACTTTAATTCACACGGCTGTTTAGCTCTGTAGCCCTGAGAACATCTCCTTCATCATCATCATCATCATAAACAGCCATTCTCAGTAGCAATAGATGCAGTTCAAAATTCCTACCCATCTGCACGCTAGTTTAAGGATTAAGACTCAGATGTTAATTCTACGGAGGCACTGAGAAGCCTAAACATCTCATTATGGATTCAGTGAGTGACTGCATTCTGTGGCCCTGAAGGTGAATTCAAATATTTATTATTTTCGTTTTTCATTTCACGAAATTCATCCTTAAATTCCTGCAGTAATTGTATGCGTTCTAATGCCTCCCTTACACTCGAAGACTGAAAAGACTGTAAAAAAAGATTTTTAACAGACATAAGTCCGACAAAAACTGGAGATCTTGTAGAGTCGCTATTTACAAGACTGCAACTAGATTCATTTGGACATTATTTCCCATCATGCTCCTGAGGAACACAATATTTCTGTAGCTATTAAAGTAATGTTTAACTGCGTTTTAACTATAGAAACGGCATTACTATAAATTTATTTGGCTTTTAATGTCATGTTTAACTCTCTCCGGTAACATTAATGACATTCTTTCATCACACAAGTCACATGAAACAGTCATGGATAATTTAGTATCTTCAATTTGCCTTTCCTGCATGATTTTGGACTGTAGGAGGAAACCAAACACCTAACGTGCTGCCTTATAGAAGGGATGAGTTGTTAGATTACTCGTTAGAATAAATAAATAAAGCAGTTAATTATGATTCTTACTTCCTGTTTGGTGCTGAAACGATCTCCTGTTGGTTGTCGACAATGTTCACGTCATTATTTGTGTGAGCCAATCTTAAGCGAGTGCGACGGAAGACTCGGACATTGGAAAATTATCTGCGACAGACTTAATATATATTGTAATGTTTTCTTAAATAATCAGAAATAAATAAAACAAACATGCAGATACTACACTGTAATTTTAAATGATTTATACTTCAGAAACAGGTCAAATCGCGTGTGTCGTCATGAACCCCGTCTGCAGGACCTTTGCGTGGCCCGACGTGCAGCTCCAAAATGTTCTAACTAGAAAATCGTTAAAAACAATCGAAATGTCGACGCTCCACCGTGTAGGTGGCTAATAAACAGCTGCTAATTCAACCCCGAGCATAAAATCATCTAATGTGCATATGAATTGCAGCCAATATCTGACAGCTCATTACCAGCAGCGTGCATCATTCCCCGGAAAATCAAAACTTCATTTAAAATTTTATAACAAGCAGAGGGACAAATCCGGGAAGACTGCCAGGTGGAATGACTTCTGGTGAATATAAACTGAGCCGTGTGGGTTCAGCCATCGCTTACCTATCTATTTGTGCTCAAGTCTTCAGTAAGAGCTCAAAGATTAAAGCCACAAAAGTAAGCTTTAAAGCTTTAAAGTAATTTCTGCTTTACATTCTGCTAATATATTTGTCGTATATTTTATTAGGATTTAATACGATGTTCAAACAACAGTGTTGCATATTGTGCGAGAAAGTTGCCTAGTGCGCCTAAAAAGAAAAAAAAACGACTGTGGTGCCAGATGCAACTGTGGAGAATATTACAGCATGATTTGGAATGATCCAACCCGTTGGGAATGGATGTAAGATGACACGTTATGAGAGAAACTCTTTACAGGAAGGACCTGGATCGGTTCACCTGGGGGTCAATTCTAGAAGCATCTTATTGCAAACTGGCAGTGCTACCTGCTTAGCCACTGTGCTGTTGGGCTTAATACGGGAGCTCCGGTTTCTTCCTACTGTCCAACAAAATGCCGATAAAGATAAACAAATAAAAGATACAGAATTTCCTGTCAGGAACGTTACCAAAATTGTAAAAACATGATGTTAAAATCATAAAGAGTAAATAAATATTCCTTTAGAATGTCTGTTTCACACTCAAATACTAATATATTGCGGTGGCTGAATGGTTAGCACTGTCGCCTCACAGCAAGAAGTCCCGGGTTCGATCCCCAGGTCGGGTTGGGTCAGCGTGGGTTTCCTCCGGGTACTCCGGTTTCCTCCCACAGTCCAAAAACATGCACTAGGTTGATCGGAAAT
>JAOUQU010411043.1:0-11464 GCA_028566735.1 Ammoglanis amapaensis
CTGACCACACACACACACACACACACACACACACACACACACACACACACACACACACACACACACACAAAGGTCGCTGAAGGAGGTCCGTGATAATGACCGGTGATTCCACCTGGCACATCGGAGGACCTCGCGCTCAGGTGTCCAACCCCCGGAACCTCATCCAGACCGTCATTTCCAAATCCAGCGTTTCACATGGAGTCCGTCCGTGTTTTCATTAAGCCCAAGGAATTACACGTCGGTCCGAACTCTGCCGGCTGTTCCTCATGCATTATGGATGAAATTCTGTGAACATACACACACACACACACACACACACTCACACACACGCACTCGTTGAATTTTGCATACAAATATCTTTTCAAAAGAAGTCGAGGTGAAAGGTAAAATGCAAATAAAAACAGAGAACGATGATAAATAACACGACTGGGAATGAAAGATACGAGAACAGAAAGCTCGACTGTTTACAACCTGCGACAGGGAAGAATTCTTCATCAAACTATTACCTTACACCAGACAGGTCCGAAGTACGGCCCCGGGGGGCCAATCGTGAACCGTGTTCACATTTGCACCGGGACACGGCCTCGGTCAATAATAAAATCAATAACGTGACTTGCCAGCAGTGTTAATATGGTCTATAGGCACAGGTACAGGTTCAGTACCTGGGTCAGCAACCTCGGCAGTGCTAAGTTACCACCGTTGGACCCTTGAGCAAGACCCTTAAATCTTAACTCTGAGTGCTCAGACTGTATAAGTGTCACACCTGCAGACTATGTCTGGGTCACATCATCTGGCCTCCACACTGACCTGCAACTCATCGGTACGAGCAGGACCTCTAGAGTGACGAGCAAATCAATCAACACGTGCTCAGTACCGCTAGGAACTCTAACAAGATTGTCCTCATGAAGAAGAAACCTTAACAACGAAGCCAAGTGCAAAGCTGTCATCAAAGCAAAGGCAATAAAGGACGAGATAAAAGACATTCGTGTAGGTTTTCTCGCTCCAGGTGGAAGGTCTTGTGTTCGAATCACGTCACCGTCACCATGAGTGAGGTCCCAAGATTCCGAGATCGTTTAATGATTAAAGTTCTTAAGTTGTTAAGGAATGATTGATCATGCGTGATGAGTGCTCGTTCTGTTCCCGTGGCTTTTTTTTTTGATTTTTGATTTTACACACGCCCCCTCCACCCACTCTTCCTTTGATTAATGAGCACAGTGAGGAATTAAAGGCTGCGTGCGAGAGTGTCATTGTACTTACAAACGCCTCCACTGTCCTCTCAGTAACTCGGGTATTGCTTATTAGTGCCACCCACATGTACGCCAGGCCCTGTCAGCTGTGTTACTGTGTGGAATACTCGATGAGAGAGAAAGAGAGAGAGAGAGAGAGAGAGAGAGAGAGAGAGAGAGGTATATAGATTATACCATATGGACAGAATGACGGAGATTGTTCTCTCCGTATCAGTGTTGGTTTCTTCCAGGTGCTCCGTTTTTTCCCACAGTCCAAGTCCGGTTAATCGTCCTGCGTTTGTCTCTGTTCCTTGCAACAGACTGGCGACCTGTTCGGGTGTTTAGTGTATTGACTCCAGCGAGCGTCCCGCCGTGATCGTAAATAGGATCGAAGCGCTGGTAAGACTAGATGGACGCACGGATGGACGGATGGACAGAGGGTTTAGTATACAGAGGATAATGAATGGAGGTGGACGTGACTTGTTTATATGTAAATAAGACGACTGCAGTTGTTCAGTCAGCTGTGTAATTACTCAGCGGCGCCTCCACAGGTCTCAGTCTCACCTTCAGGATGTCCCGCGTCCTCACGTCGTTCTACACCACTTTTCTGCTATTTCAGCACCTTCAGCTCTTCCTCCGCCGAAGTGTACGTCCAGTCCGATTATAATCAGGACGGAACGCAGCGTTCGCTCCGCCAGGGAATCGAACCCGAGACTGTGGGGTCGCACACCGACGCCGCCGAGCTAATTATAACCATGTAATAAAGGCTTTTAATGAAATCTGCAAAAACAAATAATCTTTCAGCTCCTTAAAATCCTCTCGGCACCAATTCATCACCTGGTTCTCATGATTGTCTTTGCGGGGCAATAACGAATGGGGGTGGGGTGCGGGGACGAGAATGGGGGAGGGGGGTATTGTAGGGGTAATTCACCAAAAAAACGATGATTCTCATGTGATGGAGGAGCGTAAATAAAACATTTATGTGTGTGTTTGTTTGCTTCTATACCCGTGCAACTAACTGGCAACCTGTTTAGGCCTTTAATGTCGGCACCTTTGCGGCTCGGGAATCGAACCCGAGACCTCCTGCTAACCACTATCCACGTGTCACCTGTAATGAGTTACTTTACCCCTTCTCTTCTATCACTACATATAGTGGGACATTCTCGAACCCAGAACCAAAACCAGTAATAAGTTTGGGCTTTGAACCAGTGACCTTTCGAGGACTAGTGGAGTACCTCCAACTGCTGAGCGTGCTCTGTTCTGATCATGATTAAGCACTCGGCGAAAATGACAGAACGAATAAATTTCCGCATCTATTTACTTGGCAGATTTGATTATTTAAATCTGAAGAGAAAAATTTGATTGATTAATGTTTTGCGGATTAATTAATGCGGCTTTAATAATTACCGCCACCGATTAATCAGTGAACGGATTTTAATC
The DNA here is from genome assembly GCA_028566735.1 of Ammoglanis amapaensis. NCBI lineage: Eukaryota > Metazoa > Chordata > Actinopteri > Siluriformes > Trichomycteridae > Ammoglanis > Ammoglanis amapaensis. Next base: position 2,667 of record JAOUQU010411043.1, read on the forward strand.
CAACAGCTTTTAAGAGCAGCGGATTCCATTCACTAAAAAGTTTTCACTTTGTCAGGATCCTGGTCAGGGTAGCGGCGGCTACGGTGGTCTTTAGAGTTTAAAATTTAGAGTTTAGAATTTAAAATACAATTAAAATAATGATTAGAATATTTGCAATCCGTGCCGTGAAATACACACATCTTCACGTACTAGTACCCACATACAATAGGGGGCAGCAGTGAGCATAAGTGCCCCGGAACGATGTACAGCTCGCTTGAAGTCTCTTCAGTCGTAACCTGTCGACTCTCTGAATCGAACCGGCAACCTTCCGGTCCTCTAACCAACAGGACCTCTCTCTCTCTCTCTCTCTCTCTCTCTCTCTCTCTCTCTCTCTCTCTCTCTCTCTCTCTCTCCTCCGTGAGACTCTCGACAGCATCCATATGAACGATTGTTTTAGATGTTTTGGAGTAAATAATTTATTATTGTTGTTTCTTCTTTCCTCCTGCACATCTGACAGACCGGACGACGGACACAGAGACACAAACGTCAATCCGTTTTGACGTTCAGGTGCTAAAATCTGGAAAATCCCACACAGACCCACGAATTCTATTAGGAGACTAATTGCCGAGCTTGAAGAGCTTCATCCGGTGATTCAAGGTCAGGATGAGGACGAAGGTTTTGGGATTTAATGAGAGAAGAGCTGTTTTAGCACCAATTACATCCAGAGGCAAAACAAAACGAATTAAGCTTTTATTAATTCAGCAAAATGATTTGAACTCTGCTCTTGTTGTTGTCACGGCTTCTAGCTAATGAGTTCGTGTGATGGCTTTTTATTCTCTCGAGGTTTATTTTATTATTTTTTCTTGAATGACTGAAAAAAATAATGATGATGAATCAGATGTTAAAGTTTCTGTCACGGGAACGAGACCCGGTGAACTTCTCATGGTTGTTGTCCTGAGGTTTACAATCAGAAAGTTTACACATTAGCCCTCCATAACTCGACACACCCTGCAGTAATGTAGAGTCTCTATTCTGGACCGGATAGAATCTTCCAGCAACATGGTCACATGACCAGAAACATCTCACGTTTGAAGAGCATCTTACCCCCGGACCCGGTGATTCCTCAGATCTTTACGTTTACTTTACGAGAACCTCGATCGGTCGCCTCGGCACGATGGATCCTAGCCCACACCTGCTCCCCCAGGGCTGCTGTGAGATGCGCTGCAGTCAGCATGGCTCCAGATAGCTGTGACGACCTACCAGGACCTTATTGAGATGCTCCCTTCTTGTTCTATACCAGGAAGACGGTGTAGAACGATGAGAACGAGAACAAACAGGTTCAAGCTCAGGCTTAAACAAAAAAGAAATAATTCAATTTTAATATAACATAAGTGTGTAAAATATTTTATAAATATAAATATTTTAATTGTTGCAATATTTTATTGTTAAATTACTTAATTGTTTGATGATGGACGGAGAAAGTATCTCTCTCTCTCTCTCTCTCTCTCTCTCTCTCTCTCTATATATATATATATATATATATATATAATATGATATATATATATATATATATATATATATATATATCACATTAAACAGATCTTGACACAACCCTCCCTATTTATCCAGGCTTGGGAAACACAAGATTAGGATGGTCGAACTTCCTCTACATATGTTATTAGACCAAACGCCTAATCTGGTCACCCGAACATAAACCGAGTCCGTTCCTTAAACCGTACTGAGTATTATTATGTATTTATTTGATTGAACTTGCAAACATGTGGTGTACTAATTTATAAAGATGTCCCACGCATGTTTACATCGAAACAGTAGGGGGTGTAAGTAAACCTGCGACCCGGATCTCTATGACGGAGCACATTCAACCTCGGAACATCGCGTCCGTCTCATCTGTAACTTTAAGGGCTTGCAAAAATAAATAAATAAATAAATGAATTCCCAAACTGCAAACTGCCCCCCCTCCCTGTAGGCGGTGGGATCTGCTACCTACAGCATGTGTGTGATGAAATGCACAGACGGAGCATTTTTTTAAATAAAGGGGTGTTTTTTTTTTCTTGGGAGGGACGCGCTGCACGAACAGCTGGAAGTTAGACGTGGTGAAATGATGTTCTGCAAAGTTTTACATGAGAAAGTTCCTGAAGTTTGTCAGTGGACGGGTTTTATTAAGCATTTTGATGACAGATTTGCACGTTTTGGTCGGCCTCCAGTGTGTGCTGAGCACTTGTTGACTGCTTTCCCTTCATCATCTCGACGACGTTCACCGCTGTACTTTTAGTCCTTCACATTTTACTCGAACTGGGAATTGAATACACACACTAGCGTGCACACATACACACTAGTGGGCAGTAGTGAGCACACATGCCTGGTGCAATGGTCCAGCCCTAGCCTTGGCACCCGGGGACTGTTGGCCTCCTATCTTGGTCAGGTTGCTCTTAAATAATCTGGAGGTGTGTAGGATATAGAAATCGACAACACACATGGATTGAAGAAGGTGTGTGTATATTTTTGACTGGTTCTGTATGTAGCATTGGAACCCAGGTCCGGGTCAGAAGTCCCAACGGCAGGTGGAAGAATATTTATCAGCTGGACTTTGGAGAAAATTCACTTTCTTTTGAAGGCGGCATCTTAGTGAATGAATCCAGCAGACTAGCTGAGTGACCTTATATGGAGATCACCGAGGAGATAATGATGACATTTTAATTGATGCACTTAATGACAGAGTGAGAACATCACATCGTCTCCACTGGAGGGACTCGGATCCAACTGATCCCAAGTTTATATTTAGTCCCGGATAAAAACCCGGATAAAAAAACATCATTATTTTACTTTAATGACAGTTTTTCATTCTTATTCAGGAAAAGTGTTGGCTTTAGAAACATTGGTGATGATGGTGATGGTGATGGAGATGCTGGTGATGGAGATGCAGGTGATGAAGATGCTGGTGATGATGATACTAATGATAGAGTTGCTGGTGATGGAGATGCTGGAGATTGAGATGGTGCTGGTGATGGAGTTGCTGGTGATGGAGTTGCTGGTGATGATGATGCTGGTGATGATGATGCTGGTGATGGAAATGCTGGTGATGATGATGCTGGTGATGGACATGATGACCTGAGGCTTTAAGTGCAGAGTTTGCTCTCTCTCTTTTTCAGTGCTTTATCAGCACTCCTAAACCTCTCTCCCGCTCTCTCTCTCCCACCCTCTCTCTCTCTCTCCCACCCCCTCTCTCTTCCTCTCTCCCTCCCTCTCTCACCCTCTCTCCTTTCTCCTCTCTCTCTCTCTCTCTCTCTCTCTCTCTTTCTCACATCACTTTCTGAATGTTCCTCCAGCACTCTCCCTCTCTCAGCTTTATCCCAACTCTCTCTCTCACTCTCAGCACCCTCCCTCTCCCTTTCTCTCTCTCTCTTTCCCTTTCTCTCTCTCCCTCTCTCTCTCAGTGCTTTCTCAGCGCTCCTCCAGCTCTCTCGCATGCTCAGTCTCAGGATGTGAGTACTCGCGCTGGTGGAAGCATCTCGCGCTCCTGGGTGAGTCGATCTGTTCCTCTTGTTCTGCGGGGGTCTGTGATGATGCAGTGTGTGACGGGGAAGAGTGTTTGTGTGTGTGTGTGTGTGTGTGTGTGTGTGTGGTGTTTTGTTGTGTGTAATGGTGAAGTGTGAGGTGTGTTGTGGTGTGTGTGATGGTGAAGTGTATGGTGTGTTGTGGTGTGTGTGATGGTGAAGTGTATGGTGTGTTGTGGTGTGTGTGTGTGTGTGTGTGTGTGTGTGTGTGATGGTGAAGTGTGTGGTGTGTTGTTGTGTGTGCAGGTTTATTGTGGTGCTTTGATGGCAAGTTTCAGTAGATTGTGTGTGCAGCTGAATTGTGGTGATAATGAAGTGTTGTGTATACTGGTGAGTGCAGGTGTATTGTAGTGTGTGCAGGTGTATTGTGGTGTGTAATAATGTTGTGTATACCGGTATGTGCAGGTGTATTGTGGTGTGTAATAACGTTGTGTATACCGGTGTGTGCAGGTGTATTGTGGTGTGTGATAATGTTGTGTATACCGGTGTGTGCAGGTGTATTGTGGAGTGTGCAGGTGTATTGTGGTGTGTAATAATGTTGTGTTTCCTGGTGTGTGCAGGTGTATTGTGGTGTGTGATAATGTTGTGTATACCGGTGTGTGCAGGTGTATTGTGGTGTGTGTCGTGTGTATTCATTGAGCTTTAAATGTTTTACACTTTGGGTGACTTTCATCACACAAGTCACATTGACTTACCTGCATGTTTTTGGACTGTGGGAGGAAATCCAGAGCGCCCGGAGTTTGTTCTTTTGTTTATTTATTTATTAACGACATGTTGTTGTTGTTTTAAATGTTTAACGACATGTTGTTATAATATGATTTTATCTGCTTTTGCATGCTTTTGGACTGTGGGAGGAAACAGACCGGGTCTGGATTCACTCGGGGATGGAACCCAGAACCTTCTGATTGTGAGGTTTAAATATATTGAGATCGTTCCTCAGTGATCGTCGTCGGTGTAAAAGAAACCACAGCGGAACTGAAGATTTTCACTCACACATTCCACCGTCACATTTTATGACATCATTTCCTCATCTGGTTTCAGTGTCCCCGGTTCAGGCTGGTAAATGTAGATTTTTAAACAAGTGTATTTTACTACCTACTTACTTATATACTCAACCTTTTATATACCAACCTACCTACTTATATACCCACCTACCTACTTACCTACTAACCTACCTACTTATATACCCACCTACCCACTTACCTACTAACCTACCTACTAATATACCTACCTACCTACCTACTTACCTACTAACATACCTACTTATATACCTACCTACCTACTTACCTACTAACCTACCTACTTATATACCCACCTACCTACCTACCTACTAACATACCTACTTATATACCTACCTACCCACTTACCTACTAACATACCTACTTATATACCTACCTACCTACTTACCTACTAACCTTATATACCCACCTACCCACTTACCTACCAACCTACCTACTTATATACCTACCTACCCACTTACCTACTAACCTACCTACTTATATACCTACCTACTTACTTACCTACCTACCTACTTATTTAAATACTTACCTACCCACCTACTTACCTACTTATATACCTACCTACCTACCTACCTACCTACTTACCTACTAACCTACCTACCTACCTACCTACCTACCTACCTACCTACCTACCTACCTACCTACCTACTTACCTACTAACCTACCTACCTACGTATTTAAATACTTACCTACCTACCAACCTACATCTTTACCAATTTTACTTATACTCAACTTTTTATAAACCAACCTACCTACTTACTTACCAACCTACTTACCTACTTAGCTACCAACTACCTATCTACCTACTTATATACCCACCTACCTATGTCCCGACCTACCAACCATCCTACCTTATATCAACCTCCCTACCTAATTATGTACATACCTACAAAATGCTATCGAGTGGTCCCAAACTAAAATACGATTAGCTGTGTCCTGAAGGACGGACGGTTCACTGGATCCCTCTTTGTTGTTGCATTTGCACCCTCTGCTGGCTGGTCAGGGTGATTGCATGAGTGACGGATGATTCTTCCTGGTGGACTGGGGGATGTTATATCGTCCCTTTCAGATGTCGACTCGACTTTCTTATAAACCCTATAAATTTGATTTTAGTTCTTCTGGGACGTGACCCAGACAAAATCGGTCGTGTCAACGTACCTACTGGTATGATTTATTTATTTTTAACTTTGCTCTTGGTGCATCCACCAGCACCACCACCACCACTGGTGCCGCTGCCACCGCCACCGTATTTCAACGCTCGTGTCAGTGTGATTAATTTCTGCCCAACACACAATCCGTCCTGCGGTTGTATTTGGGGAAATCAGGTGGCGCCGTGTCCCCGTCTCCGTCTCCGTCTCCGGTCATCTCTGACGAATCAGCGTGTCACAATAGTGAAGCCAGATTCGACTGGGACTCCGGTGCATCGAGTAATTAATGAGAAGTGGATTTCATTCACATGAGGTTCGGTGATATTAGAAACACCGGAGGAATGTCTCGGAGGGACGGGAAGGGAATTGGGAGGGAAGAGACTTCATCACGTTCAGGTTCGAGACGGATGGACTGGAGCAGATGTGGGGATTATAGTTGAGAACGAGACGAGGGACTCGATATAAACAAACGCCAAGATTTTTTTTAACCACAATGATAAAAAAAAACAAACAATGCTGGTTTTGTTCGATTCATCGGATGCATTTTATTCCTTTTTTATTACGTCTTATCAGTGCTGTGAATCACAACCTTTGAATTGTGGTCCAACAGTCCAAGAACAGTCATGGATTTGGGGATTCGGGTCGTCATTTGTCAAACACGATGTGAATCCTTCCGGGAGCTTCCATTAGGGATCCAGGCTCCAGACTCGGGACAAGCCCCACGATGCACTAGAACGCTCCTAGAACGTGTTCGGTAAACGTGAACCTGAATAATTTTTGACTACGTGTTGAAACGACTGCAAGGAGCAGCGACACTGACCACAAGGCGGCGCACTACAGCCGTCGAAACAATATAGAGTGCAGCAGAGCGCTGGTAGTGAAAGTAGTCGCTTTCTGCACATATCGGTGCCCTCTATGTTTACGGTGTTTCGTTCACGATCCGGCGCTTTAAGCCATACGACCGAAGTTAAAACATGAAAAGTCGAGCGCCCTCTAGTGACGTGGCGACGGTGCTGGCAGCTGTCGGCATGGGTTCCAACAGTCCAAAAGCATGCAAACAAAAAGTCCCAAAAAACAAAAATAATAGAAATAAAACTTTGTCAGGATTTGTGATCAGTTTATGGTTTACAGTTTACAGGATCGTGAGTTGCATTGTATCATGGGTAAAATGTATCATCACCCGACGCATTAGCATTGGTGCGATGGGCCCTGATTTTGTTTTCTGTACCGTACTGAGTACTGACGACTCTCTCCACAGCTGGTTAGCATCTGGTAAAGCGTCTCTTCAGAAGTGTAGTGGAGTGTGAGCCGCCGGTGTGTATGTGCACGTCGCCGGTACTCAGCGGTTGTCGATGTGATGACAGAGCGGGCTCCGTCTCATTTGGCGTTTCGTTTTCGGGAACGTTTTCGGGCGTGACAGGAGCGGTGCCTGGTGACTGATTCACATTCACACAGTCCCGTCTCACAGCGACGAAGGAGACGGAAGTCTCATCACGGTATCGACGGCGTTCGTCCGTCCTGTCTGAGCGGCGCTTCGGTCAGTCGGGAGCGAGACGAGTTTCTCTTCACACGAACTGCAACCATAATAAAAATGATTTCTACTAAACGAGAACTGTTATGGTCCCGCCGCGTCTCTCGGAGGTGATTCGGAGGTCCTCGGATGTGTTCTCGTGTCGGCTTGTTGAAGTTGTTGCTGGACTTGAGCTGGTGAGTTTGTTTGAAGATGCCTGAATCACAGTCGACCTTCTAGTTCATCCCAAACATGTTTAAATACGAGGGCGAGGCGATGAGTCTGTACAGGACGCTGGAGTTTCTACACCTAATTTGTTACATTGTTTACCTTACAGCTGTTATAGGTGAGGTTTTATAGGTGAGGTTTTATAGGCGGGGTTTTATAATCGAGGTTTTATAGGCGAGGTTTTATAGGTGAGGTTTTATAGGCGATGTTTTATAGGTGAGGTTTTATAGGCGAGGTTTTATAGGTGAGGTTTTATAGGCGAGGTTTTATAGGCGGTGTTTATAGGTGAGGTGTTATAGGTGAGGTTTTATAGGTGAGGTTTTATAGGCGGTGTTTATAGGTGAGGTTTTATAGGCGGGGGTTCATAGGCGAAGTTTTATGGGCGGGTATTATAGGCGGGGTATTATAAGTGATGTTTTATCGGCGGGGTTTTATAGGTTAGGTTTTATAGGTGGAGTTTTATAGGTGAGGTTTTATAGGTGAGGTTTTATAAGTGAGGTTTTATAGGTGGGGTTTTATAAATGAGGTTTTATAGGTGAGGTTTTATAAGTGAGGTTTTATAGGTGAGGTTTTATAGGCGGGGTTTTATAGGTGAGGTTTTATAGGTGAGGTTGTAATGGTGAGGTTTTATAAGTGAGGTTTTATAGGCGTGGTTTCATAGGTGGGGTTTTAAAGGCGGGGTTTATAGACAAGGTTTTATAGATGAGGTTTTATAGGTGAGGTTTTACACGTGAGGTTTTAAACGTGAGGTTGTAATAACGAGGTTTTAAATGTGAGGTTGTAATGGCGAGGTTTTCTAGTCGAGATCAGATATGCAGGAGTCGATCTGCTGGAGTCTCAGACGTAACCGAGGTAGAAACGCGATGTTCTGACATCGATTTAAATCCTCACGTACATCAGGTGACGAGATTAAGAACCCGTTCACCGTGTTTGCTCGGACGACGACGAGGAAAATGTAATTAAACATGAGCTGGGATCATCCTCCGGTCCTCCCGAGATCATCCTCCATCAGCCTTCCTGGCGTGTAGAACAGCGGCGGCGTGTTTGCCAAGAATGCCAGAGACCCTGATACTCCAACGTCTCCATAATTAGCGTGATTAGCGTCCGTCCGTGTCGACCTTACATAAACCTCGAGGATTGGAATCATTTAGGAAAGCGCTCGACTTTAACCAGCTTGTATTCATCCATTCATCCGTCATCTTGTTTCATCACACTTCTGTAGGATCACACACTAAACACCTGAACGGGTCATCAGTCTGTTACAGGGTATAGACACACACACACACACACACACACACACACACACACACACACACACACACACACACACACACACACA
>JAOUQU010411054.1:0-11462 GCA_028566735.1 Ammoglanis amapaensis
AGACTGTCAAATTGTTTTTTGACATACAACCTGTTGTGCTGCTCCATACAGGGCAAGCACACACACACACACACACACACACACACACACGGACGGACGGACGGACGGACGGACGGATACGCAGACAGACACACAGACTAAAGAAAGAAACCCGTAGGAGAAAATCTAATTGAATAAAGTACTCTATCTCTATCTCTATCTAATCTCTCTGAGGAAACCCACACACATGTGTAGAACATTTCTCCACACAGAAAAGACAAAAGCCACTCAATATGTGAATCAAACCCATATCCATTCTGAGAGGCAAAGAAGTGCTACCCACTTATACACCACCAATTTATCCATCCAATTTTTTTTTCAGTATTTAACAGACACCTTTATCCAAAGCAACTTACGATTGCAATGGAAGACTTTTACTGAACAATTAAGCATTAACGGCCTTGCTCAGGGGCCCAACAGAGGCAACCTGCTGGTAATGGGGTTTGAACCTGCCACCTATTGGTCGCTAGCCCTTATACGATATAACTGCCTATCTATTCAACTACCAATAAACCAACTGTTAAATCCAACCACCATTCATATGTGTGTGTGGGCTTGTGTGTATGTATGTATGTATGTATGTATGTATGTATGTATGTATGTATGTATGTATGTATACTCTATTCTGCTATTAAATATAATACAAAATCATGCAAAAAAATTAAGTTGGGCTGCTATTCATAATAGTACAGTATCACAATGACTTCGAAAAATTAAATCTATTTCTTTGTTAAATTTTAAAGCAGCAAGGCTTTGGTAAAAGCTACGCCTTTAGAAAATACAGAGAAGCCAAAGGGTTCTTTCTGTGTATGTGTGTGAAAGAAAAGAGTGTGTAAGTCTGTGTATGCCAGGAGGCAATGTTCCAAGCCAAGACTAGCCTCGAGATCAAAGGCTAGCATGCTGAAAGGACAGTTTTATTTCATTTTTTTGTGCAATGCACAGCACACACACACAAATACAGACAGAATTGAGAAGAAAGTTTTGTTCTAGCTCTAGCTACAGAGTTATGCATTGCCTATAAACACACATACACAGCTGTGTACAGTATAATAGTGGACAAGTGTAGGATGCTGAGAGTATTTGTTTGCGATACCTTGGTGACCTCGCTCTCTGGTACCCCCCTGAGGCGAGCATAGAATTCCAGATGCTCCCGTCCTGTTAGAAGATCATCAATGGCATCAAACTGAGGGCAGTAACCCATATTCTGATGAACCTGCCTCATCTGTGTACGGATGCTGCAGAACAAAAAAAACAATTAAGCAATTATCCACACCAACCATAAAAACAATACAACTTCACTTGGGAACATGGACTTTAATCTGGCCATAAATAGTCAGTAAGTGTAGCGGATGACCTAAGCCTGAGGCTGTATGATCCAAAATTCCAGCATGACAAAATACCACCACTACCTGTCCATACTTATACTGCCCTAACTAGCTGGACGTTCAAACATTATTTCTTTCAATGTTTATTCATCAAACGTACCCATACAATAATTATATATTTAAAAGTCACAATATGAATGCAATAACTAAATAATTTTATTCAGGATTAGTACAATTTATTGATCTGTGTTTCTGTTTGGCTAGCAAGCTGTCTACCTACCTAAATAGCTATAACTTACAAGTGTTCATTTCACTTCAACTCTTTGATCGTTTCTCTTACCCAGTGCAACCAAACACCCACTCATCCTTCCACTCTTTCATACATATTTCTTTTATTTGAATCTACCGTTATAGTTTTATTCAACGTTCAGAGACGTGTGAGTGTGTGTGGGCGTGTAGTTTTACCTATATCCATTAAGGAAGGCATTTCCACTGGAAGGTCGGATGTCACCAGTCAGCATTTTAAAAGTGGTGGTTTTACCTGCCCCGTTTATACCTAGCAGGCCGAAACACTAACAAGCGTACACACACACACACAGGCACGCACACACACATGCTGTTATTTTAATATATACATAATGACAGTGAATCTATTAGCATAATAAAGCTGCAGACCTCAGCAGTAGGTACACCCACGTAGATCCCGTCCACAGCTGCTACCTTCTTACCAGAGTATACCTAAAGCGAATAAAACAGAAAAAAAAGAATTATTACTGTTTAAGCATCATTACTGAATAATTATTTTAGTGCAAATGCAGTAAAAAGTATGTGGACAGATTTTAGATGTAGCTGATTCAGCTACAACTGCTGCTAATACCTGCAGAAATCAAATGTCATAGAATTGCATTGGCAGGGAAATCCTAACACTTGTCTATAAAGTGTAAGAGAAATAATAATCTGGACATTGCAGTTTAGCTTTGACATAGAAAATCTTCATACAAACACCAACAACAATCCAAGGCCAGTTAAAAGAACTTTTTTTATTTAACCTGGGTGTGTCAGAACACTACAGGCCTGTTAAGAGCTGACATTAAACACGCAAGCCAATATGCAACAACATCAGTAATAATTTTGTACATGCTGGTATGTTATATAAGACTGGCAACCAAAACCCAGAAAGATGTCGATTTTAGAAACAACTCAAACTTCAAAATCTTCTGCTCAGTTTTTTATTTACGAAACCTTACATTGCTATTCCTGCTCATAGTCTATGCTCAACTTAAATAAAATCTTTTAATAATAGAAATCACCTTGCCTTCAGTTTCTGTGTTTGCTCTGTATAACCGAATCTCTTCATGCTAATAAAACTCTGACTTAAAGTGAAGAGAGAGACAAGACGAGCACATTTCTATGCTATAAGCAGGAGCATTTTTCATCAGAAGAGCTGCAGGACGCGAAGGTTCAATCAGAGCGCATTGGCCTTTAAGCCCTTCATCTCAACGAGCAAGACAAGGCAAGATAATCAAATGCAAAGCTCTCCCGGGAAACTGCAGGCGGTCAGAGTTTAAGACCGCTTAAGCTAGCAGGGGTCAGTAAAGCTGAAGTAAAAGCTGTGCTGACCGTTACTTATTAGATTTAGAAAGTCATGCTATTAGAAATGCTGCATGGCACAGTAGTGCATCTCTAATGTTTTCATCAGTCCTGATGATGGCTAGTTTTATACACTGAGATTTGATCAAAAGTCAAGGACGAGGTGTGGGCTGTACAAGTTCAAGATCCATGTGGATCCTCCAAATTATTTGGTATTTCTTTATGACCATGACATGACATGACATGTATAATTGCTCCCTGGATGTATTTTAGCCTTGGTTTAATGTAATTGAGTTGTCAGAAAAATAAATGCATATGCAATGTTTATACAACTCCATTAAAATGATGCTCTGAAAGCTATTATTTTCTCAATCAAGGTTCCACTGTACATGTAAAACAATGGTTTGGCAATGACTGCTGTTCCTTCTTTATTACTAACGGATTCGTCGAATATTGCACAGATTTAGCTCAAGTTCACCTTCACTATCTAATTTTCCCGGCCAATTGTAGTTTATGGTTTCATACACCATTCAATATGTTGTTTATACAATTTTGCAGCATCTCGCTACCATCAAATCATGTTTTGTTGTTCACAAGATGCCAGGTCTTCTGTGACCCGTGATTTGTTATTGAAAAAGCAGCACACAATCTTTTTTGGGAGGCAGGGGGGGTTGGGAGCTTGGGGCACTATCAAAATCAAAGTTGACAGTGTCCATGTTACAGTGGCTGAGCAGTATTTTTTTCATGTCTGTATCTTCTAAGCCACCCCACAGAACCTTCCCAGCCTCTTTTATGTACTCTCAGACTGACAGTCCTAGTGCTAAATTCCCCATATCGCTTAGCTTTATAGTTATGGGTATTAGGTAATATATTCACACTCCACCTGACAATTATTTGCATGAACATATGTACAGTGTGGTCTTTTGTGTAACGCGCTGCTTGACGTGCTCAGGTATTGTTCATAACAGTGCCTTGTACGATAGCATAAAGAAGTAGCACTAACGCCTCTTGAGTTTGATCCTGAAGCTGCCAGTCTGAGTCATTCCTGGGCGGACTTTGCATGTTCTATGTATGCAAACCATGTATCCAGGTTAATTAGACATATTTCATTATCCAACCGGTAGGATTTAGGAACTACTGCATTGCTGGTCCCAAGCCCAGATAAATAATGAGGGTTGTGACACTAATGACACCCAACACAGGAGGGGAAAATGAATGCAGAAAAATCACCTCTGTAGATTCATAATGGTTAAAGCCAATTGGGGAAAAAAGTGTTGATAATTGTCATCTATTTTTTTGGGGGGGGGATGCTATAACATTCAGCTAATATACTACGAAGCTGGCTTGACATACCCATTTATACTTTCAACAACCTTCATGGCATTAGTGGTACTTTAAAAACTTGTCACTGTTGGACTCTTGAGCAAGTCTTGCTCTCAATTCCTAGCATTACAATGACAATTTCAAGCATCCGCTAAAAAATATACATTTAACTGCACATTTTATGTGGAAGAAAAGTTACCCATGCCATTTGTTCCAACATACCCCAGTAACATGACAAATGCAATTACGTTATAATAATGCTATAACGCACTGTTATAAACCTTGTTATTTAAATTAATGTATTAATAATTTAAATTAAATTCAGGATTTGTCAATAATGCCCCTTATGAAGCTGTCGCAGAGGTCACAGTCTCCGTCACAAAGACCTGGAAAAGGTCAGAAAACAGTGGACAAGACTTGCCGGAATGTATAACAATATTTTTGTTTTTTCAAACTGGTAAACCACGGTCACTTACATTGAACCTGAGAGAATGAATCATGTTTCCAATGGGAAACTAATCTACAGGAGATGCTGAGTGATGAGATTTCCTGCTATGGACATCAGCACACAGCATCCGTGTTAACAACCGAGGCCTCGATGTCCACCCTTCTTCACTGCCCATCTTATCAGTGCAGATACAGCTGTGTACACATCATGCACATGCAGTGTCGAGTACATGCAGCTGTTGTTGGTGGCGTGGTGAGATGCAGCCAGAAGCTACAGCTAATCTCGTTCTGCTCTTTGCTCCATGCAATCCACCGAGCAACATTAAACCAGCTGAAACCTGCTTCTTAAGCAAATACTTGAGCCAGTGCACGAGTGTGAAGCACTTGAGGGTTGCATCGAGTGCTGGCGCTGTTTCAGGCCAATCGACTTTTACTGCAAATTAGCATTGAGTCATTAGACTCGGCTCCCTCGGTCCTCTTTCCTGATTTAGTGACTACCAAACAATACAAACTGAATTGGAACATATCTGTAGTTCAGTAAACCTTAAGCCAAATTTACAAAAGTGGTCGAGTAGCATTGGTAGGGTGTGGTTGTGCTACAAAGCCATATTTAACCAAGATGTGCCCTGTTGCTAACCATCTATATTGCCATTTTATCATTACAAATCCAGAGTTTATAAATGGAAGTGTTTTTTTCAGCTGCTCTGATAGATCCACAATACTGACTTGGCACAACCCAATTTATCCAGGCTTGGTCTATGTATCTCAGTGCCCAGTAAAAAACAGTGTATTTAATGAGCTGCATGAACCAAAAAGAACCTAGACCCTTAACCAAATCCAATCTCACCCACCCACTCATTGGGGCTCAAACTCATTGGGGTTCAAACTCCAGACTTTTGTGATATGAGGACACCATGGTAACACAAAAGGTTGTTTCTAATATAAAAATAAGATCAACATAATAAAACTGTTTACGTTAGGTATAGATCTGCTTGAACACTGGGCACAGGGCAGGAATACATTACAGACAAAATGTAAAAGCATTAAACTCACTCATGGACCAGAGCTTTGTGGGTAAAGCTTTGTGCAGTCAGAAAAAGTAGGGTGAAGTAGGGGACCGTATAACCTTTCTAGTCCAGATGTTTTATCCAGAGACTTACCCCCCATGATCTGACCACAGCTTTTCAACAGCATCAGACATATGCTACCTTTGGACTCAGGATCAGTAAAAACATCATTCATTTATTTTTTGTATAGCTTTGGGCTAGAACTTAAAGCTAAAGTACCTTGGTGAGGTTACAGATTCTTAGAAGGTCGTTTTGAGCACCGCCACTCTGCATTCGCTCACGCTCTCCGGCTACATCTTCATCTTCCACCGGTCTGGCTCTCGCCATTCCAGACACTAACCTGCGATTGAAATAGATTATGTGGTCATGTACTGGAATAAAACGTGTGCACTTATATGGGATATATTTATTATCATTTTAATGAATCTCTGACCTCAGCTGCTGTGGGATATTTTAATATAATTATTATTATAATTTCAAATAAATAATTAAATTGATCAAAACACTCACTCATGCACATTCAAAGAAAGGTTTTGGAGCCAATTGCAGCATTTCAATAAACACAAGGCACACATAAGTACATTGAAGGGAGAACCAGTTCACCATAAATCACGCACAGGCCCATACGAATTAATTCACCTATTTTTACCACTAATTAACATGCATGTTTTGGAGTGTGGTATGAAACACGGAGCTTCCATTCAAACACAGGAAAAAAATGCTCCACAGAAAAGACCTGGACTGCTTCAGTTGTTTTTTTTGCTGTGAGGCAACAGTGTAAACCACTAAGCTACGCTGCTGGTTTATTAAAAAACAGAAAAAAGATATATGTAGGACAAAGAGGCTGAATAACAAGCAAGAGTGTGTGGAATATCGAAACTTTACAAAAATCTGTATGCTAATGTTTAAGAAAATCTATCTTCAGTACAAGAAAAAATAAATGCCAGTGTCTATAATCGATGACATCCAGACGTTATTGAAAGGCAAAACCAAAGCTTTTTTTTGTATAGTATGTAAGGATAAAACATCAAGCTAGATATAAACTACATTCAATACCCACAGATTTTTCAGAGCTCAGTTGATGCTGATGTTGAGCTTCTCTCCTGACAGATGAGCTATTAATAACAGACCCCCCACTCAACACCAGACAAGTCCCCCTCCAACAGACAACCCTACAAATGAGCCAATCCTTGTTCGTGTAGGCATCAAGCCCGTCGGTAACAGTGCTCAGATTTATTCTCAAAACAGTTGTCAGCTATGATGTGCTGTTTTGTTTTACCATTTAACTCCCCCAAGAGCACAAATTATGTGTCGTCCTCCAGAGAGAAGAAAGAAAACGCTTAGCAATCATACACACTTTACGATCATTGATGTCTTAACTACTTTAACAACAATGGAAAAGTGATATAAATAAGATAAATAAAAATGACTAGAGACTAAATCTGACCTTGGTTGGCAAAAGAACTTGTGTTGGATTAGAAGGGCGAAGCCAAACATCACTACGCCTTCTACTGCCATGGCAAACAGGTTCTTCCCCACCATATTCCAGCCAAGAGGGTCCTCAAACCTGTCCTCTCCTAAAAACAAAGGCTTTTTTTAAAACATTTATGTAATCCCTTACTGCATAAGGGTAGCATTTTAACACAAACATTAAATAGTTATTGCGTTTTCCTCATAATAAGTATAAATAAATAAAGTCACTAAAATGTTTTGTAGTGCAGCTTTAAATTCCCAAATTATTACAAAAGTGAAGGCATTGTTGTATTATTGACGATACATTTTAATAAATATGGACCTTGCACCTTTAAAAATACACAATCACTTGAATAAAAATGGGCACCAAATTCAGAAGTCACACACTACATTTTAAACCATATTAAGCATGGTGTGCAATGATTTGTGAATCTTACCCAGGGTGCTGTAGATGTTTGCCACAGCCTGGTTCTTAGCCATGTCAATTAAACCGCGACCCAGACAGAAATGAGGAAATATCAGCAGCACCTGCTTCACTATGTTATTAATGTTTGTGATGTTCTGTATAAAAATGGAAAGATACAGAATGGTCAGGTTCACAAAAGAAATAACTGAACCTCTGGCCAAACTAGCCATCCTTGGTCATCAAACATTTTTTCTACGTAATCATTTCTGGATTCTCCACCAGTATGGGATTCATTTATTTAACAAAATAAAAAATATATCCGTTCAGTAGACTGCAATTTAAAAATAGTTATCTATCAATTTCTATTTTAAAACTTAGAGATTCATAATCCAAATATCTTCTGAGACAAATTTATAGTACAAATTCATCTTGAAAGGAAAAACAACCTATCAATACATTTCGATACATCTTGGGTATTAACAGTACAGCTTCGGTTAAACAATGTAATAAAAAGGAATGTTTGGCTAATAAATATCAACAAGACATGAATGAACAAACCAACATTTTCAGGTAATTAAAAAGACAGCAAGCCAGCAGGCAAACAACACACTAATCTATCTAATCTAACTAATTATCAAATCTGAAGCTATATGATAATGACAATTATAAAGAATTGAAATGCTACTTCATATAAACTTTACATATAAATTGAATGAATGAGGCAACACTAAGTGTTAGATCAGATGGGATTTTAGTCTAGTAGTACGACCATCAAGCTCCAAGAACAATGCTTTTATCACATTACTTTTAATATCAATCTAATTACCGGTCATTACTGGTTACACAAGATTCATCAGTTTCAAAACACATTTATAGACAAATTTGTATCTGTAATTCATATAATGTGCATGTCTTTGGACTGTAGTAAACATGTGAGCATCCAAAAGAGACCCACACATACACGGGGAGAACTCAAAAAGGATCTGGTCAGCTGTGTGTGTTTCTGCAGTGAGGTGATTGTGTTACCCAACGACCCGCTGTGTTGCCCCCGGGAATTTCATACGACACCTTGTACACTTATCTCCTTACTAAATTATTACTTACTTAATTATGTGTTATTACTAATTTTCCCTTATGCACTTATTACTCATGTGTTGATACTTATTACTAATTTTACCTTATGTACTTAATACTCATGTGTTAATACTTATTACTAATTTTGTCTTGTACACTTATGTTCTTATTACTCACGTGTTCATACTTAGTTTGTCTTGTACACTTATGTTATTTTCTTATGTCCATTTCACTTGTATGTCGCTTTGGACAAAAGAGTCTGCTAAATATAGAGTAATAAAATGTAGAACTTGATCATCTACAAAGACTTAATTTTGATTAAAAACGACATGTTCCATAGGTGTTTCATACAATGAAATGAAAATAATAAGCCCCCCTATAATAGCCTTGCAAGACACTAGTGTCTAGTGTTTGACTTTTGATGCTTTTGAAGCACCTAAGAATCCTACATCCAATGACCGTAATTTCCACTGAGTACTATACAGCAGTGATATGAGTGAAATTCATGGTTAGGAAGCCAAAGAGACATTATTAAGTATTGAAAAGTCTAGCTGTATGGATCTCACAATACCTCTCAATCATCAATCTAAACTTTTTCTCCCCTGATCCCTCGGGCAGCAGAGGGCACAAGAAAGGTAGAGGGCAGTACAGGGCAATAATACTCATTTAAAGACATGAGCGTGCAGACAACATTAAGGTGGTGCTTTGCTTCTGGGAAAGTAGTAAAAGACTCGGTCAATTAACCTGTCAATATTTTCAAGCCTTGAGCAATGTGAGAGCTGAAACTAGAACACATCGAATTCTAGTGTGTGTTTAATCGATAATTTTGTCCGTTACCATTGATCTTCTGAGTTTAATTGCTACATTAATCTTGAAATACAAATATGTAAAATATTTTTAAAAAATAAAGCTCACGAACAAAAGGAGAACAATTGTCAGTGTATGAACTTGTGCAACATGATTTTGGATTTGATCACTCTTTCATTGTTGACACACATACAAACAAAGGGGACTGCATGGTCATTTGGTAGAACCCCACGCAGACACAGGGAGAACATGCAAAGTCTACACAGAAATGTAACTCACCCACATAGTCTGGGCTCCCTCCCTAACAGTAGCATATCTGGTGCAGGCATTGTTAATTGTTTCTGCTAGATAGTGCCCGGTAGCAATAACTATATTCCACTGTCCACCTGGGTACCATGCTTTACCTTCACTCCTCTGACAGTCAATCTGGCTGGATAATTAAACCTACGTTTTATCTGACCATGAGACTAGCAAAGTGATACTTATTTACTAGGAGCTAAGATTTTCTTACACATCACAACAGTCTGATAAGATAAGGATGATCAAGTTGTCGAGTGGTGAATGTAGCCAACTGTAAAGTACCAAAAGGGATTACTTACCATATCCTGTAATTTCACAAGCACTATTTCACTATTTCAAGTGTTCCTTGGAAAAAAAAAAACCTTCATAAAGAATGCTAAACTTATTGATGGATAGTTTGAAGAACACTTCATTGATGTCAGAAGTCTGGCATGGCCTCCCTAATCACCAATGTATTCATTACTGAGGCTTCAAGTGGTTCTGAGAAGTAGAGCAAAGTTTTTTCATCCTTTTCAATCCCTTAAAGTACTTAAATATGTTCTTCATAAAAAATTTTAAAAAAACTCCCAACATGCCTTCACCAATGACGAAGAACGTTTATAAGAGCACTCCAGCTAGGTTTAAAAGATGTCTGGAGGAAAACGTTGGCTTAACAGTCTAAAATCCTACATTCAATAATTTATAATTGAGGGATTCAGTTTTTGTCTATTACCTAGTGCAGAAGAAAAAACATCATGCATTGCTTTATGTTTTTACACCAGAAGCCAGACGGTTTAAGTCTCTTGTCTAAAAATACATCAATTTCTTCTAAGATGCCAAATGTCTCATACATACTGTATATATGAGAATGTATTATCATATTTCAGTTCCTCATTCTCATCATCTTCATCATCTTATCAAACAACACTGCCACCGCTAGCGATTTCAACATCAGCACATGGTGCGTTACTGCATGTCACTAACACTTTATTCTGGAGAATATTATTGAATTCTTCTAATAATAATACTTCATTTGATGCTCCAGCACCTATTCTAGCAGACACTTTTTAGGCACCATAAGCTATCATGAGGATAACACTTCGTCTAAGTCTAGTATTAAGCCAATAAACAAGAATGAAACAATTGTGAGTCTGTTTGTTAGCCCGTTTTGTGCATCTTTCACAAGGACTATAACAAGAAAGGTTTTACTTTCCTTGTTGAAAAAATGGACACACTGAATTGTCCTGTGGTCTGGGTCCTAAGCCCATATAAATAGTAAGGGTTGTGTCAGGAAGTAATTGCATTCGGCATTTAAACTATGCTAGATCAATAATGTGGATCACAGTGTTGTATGAAGTACACAATTAAAAATGCTCATTTTAGATTTTCACTTGAGGTAAAGTACAAAAGTATTTACTCAAATGTGCTTAAGTATCAAAATAAGAATGAAGATTTACTATGATTAATGTTCTAATTAGTGGTGGGACTCGATTAAAATTTTTAATCGAGTTAATTACAGGGTCTGTAATTAATTAATTGCAATTAATCGCAATTCTTTTGCTACTAAAATTTTGAATGAATGCACGTATATTCTTAACAACAAACATGTTTATTGCTTTTTGAAATGTTTTT